>ML298935.1:0-39277 GCA_005239495.1 Nicotiana undulata
TTGTAATTTGAGTTTAGCTCGCTTGTGGGAGTTGGCATGATCATTACAATGGTGGATGCGATATCTACATTTGATTTGAGTGTTAGATGGTTTGGGTCATATAAGCTTATGGAGGATTTAGTTGAACCTCACCACAGTATGGTGGCAGTGATAATGTGTAGGCATCGTGAGTTATTGTTTGTCTTGATCGTGGTCTTTGAGCCAAGTGGGGGAGTCCGCTAATGATAAGCTGATTACACGATTATGTGTTGTATTGGTTTCGGTTCTAGGTATGTTGGTGAATCAGTTATTGCCTTGCAGAGGTGGAGTCTGGGAATGACTCGAGTGATGGAAATTTCTTCGATACAAGTTGTAATGTACTTCACGGATAGTGGAATTCATTGAATGATGGAGTTGTACTGATAAGTGTAGAGTGTGAAATGTATGAGTGTGCTTGTTGCTTCAAGGTTGTGGATTACTTTCCTAGGATGTGGATTGCAAGCGGGGTCAGGTCGTTCTGTTTACTTGGTTAGTGTAATTGAAATTGCGTAGAGTAAATGACGTTCGAGAATGGTTCGGACGGATTCAAGGTTATATGTAGCGATCGAGGATCTTCAAGGTGTAAGAAAGGCTAGAACTGAGATTTACGGGGAAGGTGTCAAGTCTTGTGGTGTATTTGCATTATCATGGATTATATCCATCAATATCAGGAAAGTGAAGGTAATGACTTTAAATTCGTAGGAAGTCNTTAGATGGTATATTGTTATGCTCGGGTTTCATGCGGTGAGTCGGGATTGAGAATTGCGGTATTATGGCAAGAATAAATATCAATTCGAAGGTAAGTCAGAAGGAACTTGGATAAATAAGACAACTTTGTAGTAGGTCGGATCGGCATGATAAGGGATATGGTTAGTTCTTTGGGTGTTTATAAGGTAATGAGTTGTTACAGGTGTTTCTTAGAAATTCTCTTGGAATTTGGTGGCATGCGTAGCTTGGTTGAGTTAGAAGGATTCAGTCTTGGCGGTTTGGTGTTGTACAAATGTGATTTGGGGGTTCTTGATGGTTTCTACCACGGTTAGAGATGTATATTTCTACTGGCGTTAGGGCTATGTGATGTATAGTGATTTTGCATCTACATGAGATCAAATGGAAAGTTCTTGGCTAGTTGGGTACGTAGTTGTTTGTGGCTAGGAAGAGAGCATGAAGTTCTCATATTTATCATAGGATTGCATGGCGTATGCGGTATTTTGTGTATAGTGGAGAGTGACATATGTGAGGTCACGGTTCAATTCTGGAAGGAAGGTCAGATCTGGCAGTTTCAGATAATTAGGTAAATGATACCACTATTGGGTGGCTGGATGGGAGTATGCATTCATTAAGGACAATGTGTTTAAGGCAATGTGTTTGAATAAGGGTGCTTCATTGGTGTTACGACACTCTCTTGTTGGATCGACTGCTGATATTCAAGGTTTCTTGGTGACACAGAGGAATTATGGGGGTATCCCTCGTGGAATGATAGAGTATTAGGGGCGTGTTATATATTTGAGTCGTGGAATTGGGATCAGATATGGTAATTGGTGTGCCTCATGGATTTTGAGACTGAGCGTTTTCATGAACATATTATTTTTGTAGTTGTGAACTACGAGGATGTGAGCAAAGCTAGTCAGGTGTTAGTATAGGTCATGATTCAGTCATTATGAACGTTCGGAGAGTTATATACATGTGTAGGTGACCAAAGTTGACTTAGAGTTATTGGTAGGCCAGTATGGGTGTGTGGTCTGCACCGAGTCAGAATTGTTGACTCCGAAGATGTACCATTCGATTGTCATTGAGCTTATGCGTGTTTTGGAGTCATCTATGAGTTACCTTTCGGTGTTTCGAGAATACGTGATTGTTGGTTATATGTTCATAGGGTGCGGTTCTATCGGGGATTTATAGCGAGATTTGAGTTAGGTAAGTAATTGGGTGTTGCAGGATTAAGACATGTTGGATATTTTCTTTCTGGTTTGCGTGGCATGGTATCGTTTGATTTCCCGTGGTTATGGCAATGCACTTTGAGTAATTGATGTCGAATTTCGCATGGTTATTGATTTTGAGCAAGGTGGCTTGGAGTATGTCATGTATCCTGGCGGTTGAATGGGATCACGCGTTGCAGCAGAGTTAGGTAGAGGTATGATCCTTGGTGTCAGATTCGTGTATTCTGATTTTTACGGTGTGTGCCAGGATTCTAGCATGATGCTGTAATGGTAATAATTAATGGCAGGATAGTCATCTCGTGTGCATCTTCTATTTTATGAATTAAGCTCTTGGGATGTTATTATTAAGTGCACGAGTTGCACAAGTTATGGCTCTGGATGCTATTGATACTGATCGGACGAATGGTTGCTGGATTTTACGTGTTTCTTTCATCATCGGCAGTATATGGAAGTGCTAGAGCGAGGCATCGCTTGATAAGAGGATATGTACCGGTATTGGGTTGTTTTGAGCAACTATTGTGATTAAGAGTTATCGCTATGGGTGGTTGAGTCATGCGGTATATTATGTGATTTCATCTTGTGTTGCGGATATGGCTTGATGCAACATGTTCAGACTATTTCAGCTTATAGTCGTGGAAATTTGATCTTGTGGATGGACTCAAAAGTGGAAATTTATTTCTAAGGTTTATGGGTCAGGATCGGACTTCGAAATTTCAACTGTGTTGTGCTATTAGACCTATATGGGGTAAGGTGACGTGGAATCACCTCCGAATATGTGCATGGTAGGTTACACAACAATTTTGGTGGTGTTTGGAACAACTCTGGGCACGTTCGAGGACAAACGTATGTTTAAGAGGGGGAGAATGTAACGACCCGGTCGGTCGTTACGTAGAACCTGCATTAAATTTACTGTCATTGTCTTGCCATAGGTTGGTTATACTGTTAGGATGTGTTAGAGTTGGTAGGCTCGAAATCAGAATGGTTATAGTGAGAATTTAGTCATTTAGTCTTTTAAATAGCCTTAAAGTGGGAAAAGTCAACTAAGAGTTGACTTATTGGTAAATGACCTCGGAATGCGTATTTTATGGCTTAGATAGTTTCGTTAGGTGATTTGGGACTTAGGAGTGTGTTCGGAATATTTTTGTGATGTCCGTTGTAGAATAAGGCTTGAAGTGGTGAAAGTTAGTTTTTGGCGATTTCTGGTCGGCAGTGGAAAATAGGCTATCGGGGTCGAAATGGAATTCCGGAAGTTGGAACAGGTTCGTAATGTCATTTTGGATGTGTCTGCAAAATTTCAGGTCAATCGGAGTTGTTTTGGATAGTTTCGTCATCGTTGGTGGATTCTAGAAATATCAAAGTTCTTAGGCTTGAATCTGATGTGATTTTGGTGTTTCGATGTTAGTTTTGGTGTTCCGAGGGTGCAACTAAGTTTGAATGATCATATGTGATGTGTTGGTATATTTGTTTGGGTCCCGAGTGGCTCGGGATTGATTTCGGGTGATTAACGGACACTTATGGACTTAGAACAATAGTTGTTTTGCTAGTGTGTTGCAGGTGTGAAATCCTTCTATGCGGTCGCAGGGTATTGAATGCGACCGCATAGGTTAATTGATGAGGCCCAGAGAAATTACTTTGTGCGACCGCAGGTGTATGGTTGTGATCGCAGAGGAGGCAGTGCGGTCGCAGGGGCTTGTGTGCGATCACATAGGGGTCTTGGCACGTGGCGGAAGGGTTAGCTGGTACACTGTGCGATCGCGTGCACAGTGCTGCGATCGCGTGAGGGAGTGGAGAAGACACTGCGCGAACGCGCCTGGGAGCGTGCGAACGCACAAGCTATTTTATTAAAAACCTGGGCAGTATATAATTAAACCCTCATCGACCAATACCCACTTTAACACTATTTTTGAACGGGAAGAAGCTTTTGAGGCGATTTTGAAGAGAGAAAATCATTGTTCTTCATCGAGGTAAGGATTTTGGACCCTAAAAGTCGATTATAGGTGATTAAGGAACATAATATCAGTGTTTAATTCTTGAAAATCAGTAGAAAAAGGTGGGGTTAGGGCTATTTCAAACTCTTGTTTTTACAAATCTTAGACTGTCCGTGTAATTGTGACACCGGTTCTGGGGGTTTATGTATGGAAATTTTGTAACATTTATTATATTAAGTTGATGAATTCTTAGCTTCCGCATTCTTATTTTTTTATTCATGTTTATCGTTGTTCTTTTAAATGTCGTAAATAAAGATAATAGTAAATTTAACCAAAAATGTTGGCTTGTCTAGCGGGTTCAATGTTAGACGCCATCACGGCCTGAAGGTGGGATTTCGGGTCGTGACAAAATCTGAACTTGGTAGATTTGGAGCACTCGGAAGTTAATACGAGAGGCAAGCGGGTCGCAGAGTATCTTTTCGGGCTAGTTTGAGGTAAGTAATGTCTTTAAATCCTGTCTTGAGGGTATGAAACCCCGGACCTTGCATCCTTTCACGGATTTTCGAATGCAAAGATTGGAACTTTGGATATATATTCCCTATTTAGGCAACTATTGAGTTGCGAAACTGATTTTTAAGCCTATGCTTAATAGTATTGATATGATTTGGGCTGAAAGCCATGTTTGGGGCCTGGTGCCGATCTGTTTACCCTTTAGGGGTTGTTTTTACTATTTTCCTCACTTGATATGTTATGATTTTCACTCAGGCTTTTCTTGATAATTGTTTTGACACTCAGAGTATTTTGATATTATTTCTTGAAAATGAAACACTGTTTTTGGGTCGAGAACCCAGTATATTTGTGGTCCGAGTGGCATGTTGGGAGTGTCTGACAGAGTGAGGTTGCGGGCCAATATTGTGAGGATGTTATGATACGAGAGAGGCTGAGGGCCAATATTGTGAGTGATTTATGCCATGATGTGGCTTGTTATAGCGCTCGGGCTGAAGGAGCCCTTTCGAAGACTGTACACACCCCCAGTGAGCACAGGTACCTACTGAGTGTGAGTGATTGCCCGTGGGGATGATACTGAGTGACTGTGAGGTTGCCCGCTAGGCTGATACTGAGTGATGGTGAGGTTTCCTACTGGGCTGATACTCAGTGATGGTGAGGTGCCGATGAAAATGTTATGAGAGATTATTATGGCCCGAGAGGCAGTGTTGTGATGATTTTCCTGAGTTTTTGACTATGATTCACTTCATTTTTCAAACTGAATTTTACAGAGTTTTACTGAGATATATTGAAAATATACTTGTTTCAAAGGAGTTTCTGGAAATTGGTTTTCAAACTTATGTATACTGTATTGAGACTTGGTATTTTACTGTTTTGTGGATTGGTGTTTGTGCTGTGTGTTTCTTATTTCTCAGACTGCGATTTATTTTCATTACTCCTGAGTTGGCGTACTCATCATTACTCCGTGCACCTCTGTGTGCAGATCCAGGTACTGGTTGGGAGCAGTAGCCATTCGAGTTTAGTTCATCGTCAACTTTGGGATTTCGAGGTAGCTGTCTAGCGTCCGCAACTTCTCCATTTCCATTCCTTTATTAGTATTAGTATTTATTTCATAGACATTGCTTAAGACATTAGCAGAGTTAGTTTATTCTTAGATGCTCGTGATCGATTGACTCCAATCTTGGGAGATTTGTTTAGACTGTTAGATTATTATTGGGGCGTAAAGACTTAAAGAAATTATATTATACTCTGTTTGTTGCTTATTATTGATTTTTGAGAATATATATTAAAAGAAATGAGTAGTTATGTGATGGTTGGATAGCCTAGTTCCACGATAGGCGCCATCACGACCTGTTAGGATTTGGGGTCGTGACACTTAGGAGTACTTCCCTTCTTGATTCCTCATCGTGCGATTTGATTCCTTTGAGGCTTATGCTTATAATTCTTCCTACTCAATCTTATACATCGCAAAGCGCTTGCTATGAATCGTGGATTTGAGGAATTGATATGGTGCTACTGATATGGTGCGAGATGTTTTCCATGTGTAGTTGGTTGGAGCTGTTGTTGTTGCCCTGCAGAAGAATATTATGTTGTTTCAGCTCAATAGCTGTGTTTATGAGAACTTTGAGGCTATGCTCAGATTGTTATGATGCTTACGATTGGTTATCGCGCGGTGTTGATATGATTGTAGAATGCTTGCCCATATGTCGGGGTAATGAATGACTTGAAGGGAGGTCTTCTCAGAGCGTGATTCCGAGGTTTCAGTATTTTAGTTCTGGCGGAGAAAAGGCAAATTGACTACAAATGGTCAGGTTTGGGCTGACAAAGTAGTAAGACTTGGTGTTTTCAAGTGAGATGGAGTATTCACTTGTGATGTGATATTGTCGACTTTGATCAAATAGAATGTGTTAAGTCCGCCGGTGCTATAGTTTCTTTGGTTTGTATGGGATAAGAGTATTGTGAAGAGGTGTTGAAGAAGAGATTGTCAGAGATCGTGTTGTGCGGCGGTTCAGGATTGAATAGGTATTTCTAATGCAGGAGGCCCGAGAAAGATGATCTTCGGAAAGGTTTGAGGTTGTGATGATCGGCTGGTATAAGTGCTACAGAGAATGATATTTATTTAAGGCAACAACTCAGCATCATACGATGAGGAAAGACATGTGAGAAGTGTCAGGTGGCAGACAAATTTCTAGAAGGCCAGGTGTAAGAAGCAGAAGTCGAGCAGTTGCCTAGAGGGGGGGTTTGACCAAAGTAGGAGAGCTGAAACATAGTGGTGAAATAGAAGATATTGTCGCGCATTTAATAGATGTCCATGAGGGGCGGACAGACTAGTAAATTTGGAAAAATGAAGAAGGGCGTCGGATGGGGTATTGATGTCATAGAGATTGTGCAGTGCAGCGTCGTTGGAAGGTGTCGGTTGATAATTTCCACAGGTGGGTTATCTCCAGTGAGCAGGTTAGCGGTCGTGTGGTTGGCAAGTTTCTGCAAGGAATTCTAGTGGTCATTCGGTAGGAGGCCGAATATGTGAATGGTGCTAGAAAATTTGAGTATTCATGGAATGCCAACAGAAGAATTTTGAAGAATTGGACGGGTCGGTTGAGAAAGATCATGTCAGCAAAGAAGAAAGGATTTCAGTGGAGTCTTGAGTGGTGCAAGGAGTAGCTTCAGGCTAAGTGGGAGATCCTCACCACCTGCAAATGGGGTTGCAGGATTTGTCTTCTCATGGGGATGCGGATTATCGACGTATCGACAAGTTATTACAGCTAAGGGGAAAGGAGAAAAAATGGTAATTGCATATGGGATTTTATGAATGTGTGCAAAGGTTGGCCCTATTGGACTAGGGTTAGGCTTTGGAAGATTCAGAATTTATGCTTAACGCATAGGCGAGTTATAAGGGTAGTGACTCAGTCACGTGCTTCATTGAAAAGGTGTTCATGTGCTATAAGAGCCTTGAAGTTGCTTGTATTTGGGGCCAATCAGAGTGGGTGACTCTCAATAGTGGTCCTAATGAATTCGAAGGCTAAGAATGCGGTGTTCAAGGGTTTCAGGCAACAATATGATTAAGAATCGAGCTTTTGCAGCGTAATTTCTGAGAAAGGGAAAATAGTTGGGGTGTTCTATGTTATTTTTAGCGTGCATGATAGTATCGGAGGAAGGAGAGAAAATGAACTCCAGATTTGGAGAAAGAGTATCAGGAGGGGTATATTAGTTGAAGTTGTGAATGCGCACAAGGAGGGAATGACACGGTTTGTGGGATTGAGACAACAGGGTCTCATGAGTCAAGGCCACTCGGGATGAGTGATGATTGAGTTTGTTATGAGTTTAATGGGGTTACTATTATTTCTGAGGCAATTAAGGATAATTAAAAAGAAGATAGATTGGTTGGCCATGGTTGAAATGGCACATGTACGACAGTGATCAGTTTCGTCTGTGTGATTAAATTATGAATGTGGTTTGTGCCGGTGTGTGCGAGGCTTGTCGGCCGCCGTAATAGATCATAATTGGAAGCATTCAAGTATTATGGCTTGTCAGGTGTAGGCGGATCCCGGAAGGATCATGGGGGTATAGACTATTCCCTGAGGATTTGCCTGTTTTGGGATTATGAGTTAACTAAGAAGGCGATCGATTGGCTTAGAGAGGAAAGGAAACCCGGGACTGAAAACAAAATTCACTCGTGTGTTGTTATGGTTCTCTTGAATTGAGGTGAGAAAAGAAAAAAAAAGGGGTTTCTATATGAAGGGGTGTTCACCCTATTAGTGGTTCAAGAGTTATGATGGAATTCCTGCGCTATCTCATATTGGCATACATGTGCAGTAAGTAGTATGTAATTGGAAGTAAGGATCAAGATTGAGGTTCAGTGTTAACAAGGATGTCATGAGCTCGGGTGAGAAAGGAAAAAGGGGTTTGAATGTTTAGGGTAAGTTGGTGATGACTTCAGCGACACCTGAGATCGGTGTTTGGTGAAAGAGGCTTTGTATCCTTGTTATGGGTTCTTGATTTGTTTTACAGTGTTAGTGTGGTCAGTGGTATGGATGTGCAGACTTGTTACCTCATGTGAAAGGTCGAGGGAGCATGACCTCGGGAAGATTGTATAAGTGTAACATGTAGTCACCTAATCGATTGAAGATTTAGACCAAGTATAAGGGAGTGCAATATTGCTTATTTGAGAATTTATGCCTGGAAGGTGTTCGGTTCAGTTGGTTGTGGATTGTGGGGTGTTTGTCCCGGCTATGATGGTTGTTCTTGCGTGTTATGAGACGAAGTGGGTTATTATGGACCCAGGTAAATCTATTAGCCTAGTTCAGTGTGAGCGGAATCGGCTTGAGGGTTATGATTTTGGGATCGGGTTGCACGCCGCAACAATATGATGATGAGTACGATTTTCTATATTATATCTTTGTATGGTTTGGTTTCCATTTTCTGAGGAAAGTTCATAATAGTTGCGTGAGTTGAGTAGTCCCTTCCTGAGTCATTTCCTTAGGTATCATGTTCGTTGTGGCCTATTGGCGCATTATGGCATCGTGTGAGACTGTTGATCATGTCTGGGGTGATTTATTGCCTGAGTAGTTCATACTGGGCGAGACGAAATTATGGTATCAGGGATCAGTGCAGTGAGATTATGTGAAGTATATTACAAGACAATTACCATTGTTTGGTTCGTAATGAGATGATGATTTTAGTCAAGGGGAAAATTCAATGTTTGGTTAACTCCGCAGTTGGTTAGAAATTTCTACACATCTCCTCCGTTGTGGTAGTATCGTCAGCATTATAGCAGGATACATAATACATATATAGAGCAGGATGTATGTATATATATATATATATATATATATATATATATATATATATATATATATATCAGAAGATGCACTGGGAGCATCAAATTCGTGGAATTTGGCTATTAAGGTTCAAGGAATGTCATTGTGGTTAGATGGTGAATTATGCGGTGCATGATGCTAAATCAACAAAGGTACGCAGTCGTGTTCTGGTACCTCGTGTGGTAATTGATATGGTGTTCATATATTGGAAACAGGCCAGGCAGAGAATTTTAGGTGTTGGAACTGGGTTCTGAGCTTATGGTATGGATAAAAGAGGATGTCTTCAGATTTGATCAAGCTAATGTATTCAACTGAGTGGTCGTAGCACAGGTAGGTGCAAGAAGTGTTAACAGTGATTTCAGGAAACTCCAGAGCAGTTCTTAGCACGTTCGAGGACGAACGCAATTTTAAGTGGGGGAGAATGTAATGACCCGACCGGTTGTTTTGAGATCTAGCGCGTCGTTCGGCAGTTTGAGGACATGAGAAGCTTCGTTTCAGGTATTATGAATCATAGGTGTGTTCGGATTTGAATTTCGGGAAGTTCAGAGTAAAATTGGAAAGAACATTCTCATTTCGGAAGCCTCAAGTTGGAAGAATTGACTAAGATTGGAATTTTGAGTAAATGACCTCGGAATTAGGGTTTGAAGGTTCCAGCAGGTTCGTATGATGATTTCGGACTTGGGCGTATGTTCGGATTAGGCTTTGGATAACCCGGGGCGCTTTCGGTTCTGTCGGTGCTTGAAACAGCGGGAGCGTTTCGGCATATATTGTGGAAGTTAGCATTTTAGAAGGAATTTCATAAGTCTGGGTTGAAAGGCATTTCAGTGATATAGATGTCCGTTTGGGATTCCGAGTTTGGGAATAGCTTCGTAAGGTGATTCTGGATTTGGGAGCGTGATCGAAAGTGAATTCGGATGCCCGTAGGTTATTTTGAAGTCATTTGGCTAAAGATAACAATTTGAAGGTTTTTGAGAAATCCAACCGGAAGTGGAAATTTTGATATTGGGGTCAAAATGCGATTCCGAAAGTTGGAGTAGGTTCGTAATGTTGAATGTGACTTGTGTGCAAAATTTGAGGTCAATCGGACGTGATTTGATAGGTTTCAACATCGAATGTAGAAGTTTCAAGTTCTAAAGTTCATTAAGCTTGAATTGGGGTGCGATTCATGATTTCGACGTTGTTTGATGTGATTTGAGGCCTCGAGCGAGTTTGTAACATGTTTTGGGACATGTTGGTATAATTGGTTAAGGTCTCGAGGGCCTCGGGTGAATTTCAGAAAGTTAAACCATTCATGATTTGAACATTTGATCAGGAAGTTATGATCGATTGAAGATGGTTGGTGAAGAAGTTTCGACAGAATTTTCTGATGAATGGAGCCAACTTTAGAAGCTCATATCTCAGAATATATAAATATTCATATGGTGTACAACCTATCTACTGAAAGATCTTCGAGTCTAGTTTCTAAATATTCAAACCATTTGTCATTTGGAAATTTCTACAAGGCGTTATGGGCGTTTTAATATAAGGTGTACATCAGGGGAAAATTATAATAGGATGTACAACCTACACATCGCAAGGTACAACTTGATGAAGCACCTGGGAAGATTGTTTTAAAAACGTGTTTTGACCCATTTCTTTCATTTCTTTCATTTGGCTTGGACGATTTTGGAGAGCTCAAGGAGGGATTTTCACCAAGAAACACTTGGTAAGTGATTTCTTCCTATTTTTGAGTTAAATATGTGATCTTACATGGATTTAGACATGGAAAATTAGTATAAATTTGGAATTTTGGACTTTTACCATGAATTCGAGCATGAACATTAGAGTAAATTGTATATTTGAGTTAGTAAAGCTATGGGTAGAATTTATCTTCGAGAAATTTTGGAATCCGGACACGTGGGCCTGAGGGCATTTTGGTCAACTTTTTTAGCGGAGTTGGGAACTTATATAATTTGAATTGTTACAAGTATTAGAGTGAATTTGTATTGTTTTGCCCGTTATTTGAATAGTTTCGGGGCATTTTGCATCAATTGGAGTCGTCTTGGAGGCCGGTTATGAATCTTCGGAGCGAGGTAAGTCTCCTTTCTAACGTTATGAGGGGGAATTGTCCCCATAGGTGAATTAATTGAATATGTGCTACTATTTGCGGCGGCTATGTACGCACGAGGTGACGGGAGTCCGTGCGTAGCTACTAATATGCTATGTCCGGGTAGTCTAGGACCCACTAGCATGCTTTACTTGTTGTACTTGTGATCTTGTCAATGAAATTTCATGTGCTACTATCAAATTAGTAATTAAATCCCTAAGAAGGATAGCGTTTACTTTTCTTAATCATCTAGAAAGAGAATTGATTCTTCCTTGGATAATTGTGTTCCGGATAAATTTATAACATTTGAAACCCTATCAAATTTGGCAAATAAATCTCCAGAAAAGCTTTAAATACTATTTTCATGTTCATTTAAAAGAGAATTTTATCATTTTCTTGAATAGCTAATTTCCTGATAAAAATGTGGTTTTCTTGTGTGAATATGTGTATCTATGGGTACCTGAGTCGCATTATGATTCACGAGCAGGATAACTTTATTATTTATGCATGACCGCGTCGCATGATTGATTCGCGACCCGGGAAAATAGATGCATCTATGATTTGAGCCATTCGACCCTTCGGCAGTGCACATTTTATTATTGTTGGTCCACCCTGTTTGACCCTCGGCATTTATTACGCATGATAATTGTTGCGTACTTTCTGTAATTATTACATGCTTATTGGCATGTGGATTATAAATTGTCAACTGAAATGATGAAGATTTAAAGTGTTAGATGTAAAATAAGTTGATATTTCTTATCCCTGATTTTATTAAATTGCCTATGATATTCATGCTTGGTGTCTCACTTGATTATACTAAATTGACCTCTAGCAAGTGTCAAATCCGACCTCTCGTCACTACCTCTCCGAGGTTAGGCGGGACACTTACTGAGTACACCTTGGTTTCGTACTCATGCTACACTTGTTGTGCATTTTCATTGCACAGGTACATTCATAGCAATGTGGCTGACTTGGAGACTTAGGCGAGCTGCAACATCCGGAGGCGACCCGCAGCCGACAAAGTCTCCCTCCGATAATATTGTATTTATTTTCATTTTTAATTCCTTGTCAAGTTTGTATTCCGGACAAGTATTGTAGTATCTGTATATTGTTTAAAAAATTTGCTCATGCACTTGTGACACCGGGTTCTGGAATTTATTACGGGATTTATTTACTATTTAAACTTGCTAAAGATGTTATTGTTTACTTAGTAGAAATTCGATAACTATTATTTAAGAAATTGAAAAGGGAATGATTTCAAAATATTATAATAAAGATTTCATTAATTATTAAGTGTTGGCTTGCCTGGCCGTGGGGTCCGGCGCCATCACGACCTTTATGGATTTTGGGTCGTGACACTTCAAGCGTTACGACATGTTATATGTAGATGGATCCCGAAGGAATTATGTTGGTTTAGACAACTACTCGAGGTTGGTATTTTCTTCAATTATGGGAATTCAGTCGCGTGTTGCAATGGTTCTCCTGAAATGAGTAAGTGAAAGGTTTCTATATGATGAAGTGTGTATCTTATTAGTGGTTCAGGAGTTATGATAGAATTCTTTTGCTCTCGCGCATTGGTAGGATAGGTGCGATGAGCGACATAAAATTTGAAAGCAGGGTTGCAGTTTGGTGTTGACAAGAATGTCACGAGCTCGGATGAGCTGGAAAGGATTCATATGTTTAGAGTAAGCTGGTATTGTCTTTAGCGTCACCTGATATCGGTGTCCTGTGTAAGAGGATTGGAAGATCCTTGATTTGCTTTATGGCATTAGTATGGCTGGTGGTATGGATGTGCAGACTTGTTACCTGGTGCGGAAGGTTGTGGGAGCGTATCCAACGGAATGATCATATAAATGTGACATGCAGTCACTTAGTTGATTGAAGATTGGAACCAAGAATGGACATTGTTTTACTATCACTAATGTCACAATTTATGCATGAAGAGTGCTTAGTTCATTTGGTTGTGAACTGTGGAAATTTGTACCGAATTTGACGGTTGTTTTTGTATGTCATGGGGAAAAAGAGTTAGTGTGGAACCTTGAAAGGTTATTACCCCAATGCAGGTATGGTCATGATCAACTTGAGGTCCGTGGGTGGATCTCAATGTGAGTGTAGGCTCTAAATCAAGCTGGATGTGTTAATTTCAGTTTAGCTTCATGTGGGGAGTAATCTTCGGGCCCGGGATGTTATTTATGTCATCAGCTATCCCGTGTAGTCCATATTATGCCAGCTGGGTTGTGAGGTGATTTGATTAATCTCACTCGTATTGAGATCCCGTGTAATTGGCGGTGTTGTGAGAGCAGGATGACTCCCGAGATACAAGTCATTTATTGCACCATGGTTGCGTTTGAGTTTCCTAGCATATGGAACTATTCATCTCCCCGGGATTTGTATTATGTACTTCGCATGCTTGTGGTCGATATTCGAGTATTTCGTACTTATGAGCCTTTTGCTCGGTAAGTATTTTCTTATAGATTATTATGTTTGGATCGGGTGGCACACCACCATGAGTATATTGTTTGGATCGGGTGGCACGCCTCCACATGTGTCATGGTTAGATCGGGTTGCGCGCTGCAACCGTATCGCGGTTGGATCAGGTTGCACGCCGCAACAATGTGATGTTGTTAGTTCCCTATACCTAATCTTGTGTGTTTTGTTTCTCAATTTCTGAAGAAGGTTCATAGTATCTTCTCGGTTGTTTAATTAGTTATGTGGGTTGAGTAGTTCTTTCCAGAGTTCATTTCCTTAAGTATCACCTTCGAGTTTGTAGCTTGGTGGCACATTGTGGCATTATATGAGAGTTTTGGCAGTGCCTGAGGTGGCTTATTGCCTGAGCAACTTGTAAAGGGTGAGATGAGATTATTGGACCTGGGATCAGTGCTATCAGATGTAAATGCAACATATTTAAGAGTAAATATCATTATTTGGTTCATAATGGGGTAATGGTTCTTATTAGGAGGAGAGACTCAATGATTTGTTGACTCGGCAGTTGGTTATGAATTTCTACACATCTCTTCCGACGTCGCAGTATTGCAAGAGTTGGAATAGGACTTATATGTGTCATGGGGTGTGTTGTGGGCATCAGATTCATGGAATTGAGGCAATTATTGCCAAAGGGTATTACTATGGTCAGGTGAATTATGCCGTGCATGGTGTGGATTCAGAACAGGTATACAATCATGAGTTGATACATCGTGTGGTGATGGGTACGGTGGTTGTATGTTGGAATAGACCTAGCAGAGGATTTCAAGTGTTAGAATTTGCCTCTAAGGCTTATTTGACTAAATAAAAAAGGAGGAATTGCACGTTTTCTTGAGCTGATGTGCTCAATTGGATTGTGGTGGCACAGATGGGTGCACGAGGTGTTAAATAGTGATTCTGGACAACTCAGGAGCAATTCTTAACACGTTCGAGGGCGAACGTATGTTTAAGTGGGAGAGAATGTAACGACCCAACCGGTTGTTTTGAGCTCTAGCGCGTCGTTCGGCGGTATGAGGCCTTGGGCAGCTTCACTCCAGGTATTGTGACTTGTACGCGTGGTCGAAATTGAATTTTGAGAAGTTCAGAGTTGATTCGTAGAGAGAATTTTAATTTCGAAAGCCTTAAGTGGGAGGAATTGACTAGAGTGTGATTTTGAGTAAACGACATCAGAATCGGGATTTGAAGGTTGCAACAGGTTCGTATGATGATTCTGGACATGGGCGAAGGCCCGCAGGTCATTTTGGGGTCATTTGGAGAAAGTTAGAAATTTGAAGGTTTTGAGGAGTTTGACCGGAAGTGGAGTTTTTGATATCGGGGTCGGATTCCGATTCTGGAAGTTGGAGTAAGTCTGTAATGTCGAATGTGACTTGTAAAATCTGAGGTCAATCGAACGTGATTTGATGGGTTTCGACAGCAAATATATAAGTTTGAAGTTCTAAAGTCCATTAAGCTTGAATTGGGGTGCGATTCGTGGTTTCAGCGTTGTTTGATGGGATTTGAAGGCTCGACTAAATCCGTATGGTGTTTTAGGACATGTTGGTATAATTGGTTGAGGTCTTGAGGGCCTCGGGTGGATTCCGGATGGTCAACGGGTCGAGTTTGGACTTGGAAGATGAGCTGAGGCATCTGATAGCTAGTGCAATCGTACCTGCGTGAAAAGAGTCGTAGGTGCGAGCTCGTAGGTGCGACTATGAGGCCGCAGAAACGACATTTGAACGGAGCTGGGATGGTCGCAGATGCGAGGATGTTCTGCATCTGCGAGCCCGCATCTGCGAAGAAAGCTCCACAAAAGCATAACGTGAGAGGGGGAGTTGGAATGCAAAAGCGGAAAGAAATCCGCATGTGCGAAGGCGTAAAAGCGCGTGGTCGACCGCAGAAGCAGATTTCGCCTGGCTTGGGGGGAACCGCACCTGCGATGGATTTTCCGGAGGTGCGGAAAGTCGACTAGGCAGAATGTTTTAAGATCGGGACTTGGCCCATTTTTCTTCCACTTTTCATTTGGTTGGGGCGATTTTGGAGAGCTTCAAAGGGAGATTTTCATCAATCAACACAAGGTAAATGATTCCCACTTATTACAAGTTAAATACATGGTTTATATAAGGATTTAAGCATAGACATTAATAGAAATTGTGGGGTTTTGGTAGAAAACCTAGAAATTATATTTTTGGATTTTGTCCACGAATTTGGGTATGGAATTGAGAACAAATCATAACATATATTTGAGTTAATGATGTTATGAGTAGTGTTTATCTTCGAAATTTTTTGGAATCCGGGCACGTGGGACCGAGGGTGAATTTTAGAAGTTCTTCAAATTAAGTTGGGAATTTTAATACTTAGGATGTGAACTCTTGAGCATGTATTGACTATTTTGTATAACATTTGACTAGATTCGGGTCGTTTGGCACCGAGTTGAGGATTGAAAGCACTATTTTGGACCGGAAAGTGAGCTTTGAGACGAGGTAAGTATCCTGTCTAACTCTGTGAGGGAGAAGTTACCCCTAGGTGATATGTATATGATTATGTGCTACTTGTTGTGGGGGCTACGTACACGTGAGGTGACGAGAGCCCGTACGTAGCTGCATTCATGTTATTGTCCGGGTAGACTTAGGTTTACATCATGTTGTAACTATATTATTGAGTAGTCTCTTGCTTATTAATTTTCCCTGCTTTACATTCTATTTGAGACTAGACTTGCTATTGTAGAGATTTCACGAGTTCATGATTAGCCATCAGATATTATTCCTCCTCTTACAGCATGTCTCTGATATGTATATATGCGTTTCATTGAAAGGTATTCACTAATGAAATTTCAACTCACACGTTCATTTGTGAGTGGGGTTATCAACACTTCTTATTCTAATGAGATTGGGTCGTTCACCTCGGTAGGATATATGTACCACACTCTCATGGGAGCGGGCCGTTCGCCTCGGCAGATTAATAGATTCATCTATTGTTCGCTCCGTTCGACCCTCGACAATGCACAATTTCGTTATTATGCTGGATTGGATCGTACGCCTCGACACTTCCTCTTATCCTCACGAAATTGTGTGTAAAACTTGGCAAGAAGCTAGTGTATCTGTACGTTCCCGGATCTGAATTATGGTAAGATACTCAATGAGATCCAGTATATCTATATATATGCTCCGGTTAAGGAGGGAATTTCTAATAAAGTGCTTGAGTTCCGCGTGAAGAGGGGATTTGTACCACATGATTTATACTCGTTTGTTTTATTTATTCACTATGCCTCATGCTTACTTATCTCTTTATTGTACCTTATGTTGTTGGAACACTAGTGAGTGTCGATGTCTACCTCTCGTCACTACTTCTCTGTGGTTAGGCTAGATACTTACTGGGTACACGTTGCTCACGTACTCATACTACACTTACTGCACATTTTGTGCAGATATGTATATGTCTAAAGGCCTTGTGAGAGCAGAGACGTGCATACATGCGGGGACCTAGGTGAGCTGCACTCCATTTGTCGACCCGTCGCCAACAGAATCTCCTTCATAGTATTTACATTTTTCCTGTCCAATTTGTATTGCGGACTGTAGTTTATTTTATATTCCTAGTTAAATGCTAATGCACTTGTGACACCGGGTTTTGGAATGATTATGAGTTGTTCCGTAATGAATGGTTAAGAGTATTATTATTTACTCTATAAATATCCATTCTTTACTATATTAAATCGAAGGAAAAATATGGTTTCAAGGTTAACAAAACGAGAACCCAATTAAGTATTTATTGTTGGTTTGCCTGACGGTAGTGTCCAATGCCATCACGACTTTAATGGATTCTGGGTCGTGACACATTCAATCCATTCAGTCTTGAGGTCTCCCTTGTATGCTGCTTATCTTCCAAAACTGATTGGTCAACAATTTCTAGCACGCGGTCTGGTAATGAATCTTTGACAAAGTTGTGAAGGTTGAAACCATCTTGGATGGACTTTTTCCCGTGAACAGCTCCAACAAGGGAATACCATAGCTGTAGACATCTCCCCATGTTGATACAGCATCCCCCATACCATATTCTGAACCAAAAAGCCCGAAAAATACATTAGTGCTATGAGACTAATCTTAATTAAAATACTAAAAATAACCAGGAGCTGTATAATCAATGGTTCCCTTAACAACTAGGGAGCTGAACTGATTCACATTTAGTTTCCCTTTTGAATTTTACAAGTAGCCTTGCCAAACCAAAATCACTAACATGAGCTGTGAGATCATTGTCAAGAAGCACATCGCTAGGCTTTAGATCACAATGAATTACCGCTGTTGGACACTGATAGTGAATCCTGAGTCGAGGGTGTTTCGAAAATAGCTTATTTACCTTCTTAAGGTAAGGGTAAAGTCTGCGTATACTTTACCCTCCCCAGATAACTGAATTTGTTATTGCTGTTGTTTATTCTTTGAAGAATTATCTAAACTTGGATATCTACATTATCCTTTTTCAGGATGCAGCCACTGATCCAACCTCCTATCTATATCTATATCTATATATAATATAAAAGTGGGCAATAGAAAAGTGAGGTGGCACCTCTCCTAAGCCAAGAAACACATTTATTTTTTTCCTTCTTTTTTTGAGTTTTTCATCTTTTTTTTTCCCATTTATTTTATATAAAAAATTCTATGTTCATAACTCACACCTCTTTATCTTCATAACCTATATTTTTAATTATCTCAATAACTCTCATGTCTTTCATATTCATAACCTCTAAATATTTAATGTTTAAGTTTATGATAATTTATTATATGTTCCTCCATATGTACCTATATAAAGACTTCTATGTTTTGAACAAACATGATTGATACTAACTTTATATTTTGCTTATAATGGTTTTGAGCTATTTCTATGTCAAAGGTTGTAGTGGAAAGGAAAAATTATACTAAGATGTGGTATAATTTGTATTCTTTGTTTTTTATTCAAGGTAAATGCACGAAGATATTCCACACATGTGTGAATCTTAAAAAGAATGTTTAAGAGGAAGTGTCAAATAATGAGGTGAAGATCAAAGTAAAGCTTATTTCACAATTCTCATTGATGGTCTTTGATTTTGTCATCTTTAGGTTTATGTTGTATAAGTTAAGTAGTGATTTTTTCAAATAATGCATAGAGATCTTGATATCTGTTTTTTGTTTTTTATATTTATGTTCTACAATTGCAATAACTTTTGAGTCGTGATTTTATCCGATGTCGAAGTGAGATTCTAATGTGTTTTTTTTCCTGTTATATATAAATTTATCATTTTTTATAAATATATTTTTCTATATGTTCTTAATTCTTTTGCCCCTATTTCTTTTCTTGAATGAACTTTTTTGAACTAAGCATTAATTTATGACATTGACAATTTGTAGATAACTTTAAGCTAACATATAATGTAATCTAACTAATTGAGAAATCACATGTAATAATAGGTTATTACCGATCAAAAAATTAATACTGTGAATGGAGTAGGCTTTCAATAGTTTAAAATGAGTTATTAACTTTATGAAATAAAGTATTTTTTTTATTTTTTGGGTTATACTATCGACGATTGAAATCTTAGTGAAGTTCATAATCAACTTGCAAATAATATTCATTATTCTAATGTTAGGATTTACCCACAATTAATTTTTATTCTTATCTTAGCTTATTAAGTGTGTTATTGAAAGATTTTTTTATTAAATAAATTAATAGTTCCTGTGAATACTTGGTGAATTTTATTCTTTAAAGTGTGACACTCTCTAATTTAATATTGCAGTTACTCAATTAAATATATCGCATAAAATCATGCTATAACTACTAGAATAATATAATATATTAACCGAATAAAAGGTTTAACATGCAAAGTAAGAGGAAAAGGTCTTCCTAATGATTTTTTGTCAAAAAGTATATATTTTTTCTCATAGAAATTTTCAGCTTCTCAATATACAACTTTTATTTGTATAATTGGTAGCTTTAAGAATCTATGCAACTTTTATTTTAATTTTAGGTTTTGATTTTCTTGGTCTTGGACTTTCTTAATTAGATAAAACTTAAGTAATATTCATTGATAATATACAATTAACTATACATCACATAGATTATTTACTACAAATAAACTAAAAAAATCAAATGTATTTTATATATTGGAGATTTTCTTTCTCTTAAAAAGATGGATAATATATATTTGTAATTAACTCGATAATTTTTTTTTCAAAATTTTATTGATGTTTTTTAAACCCCGCGTAAGTTTACTAGTATATATATAAAGGAGGGAATAAAAGTGATGATGTGACACCTCTCTTAAACTAGGATTGCTATTTATCTTTTTTCTTATTTTTTTGCCTTTTTCTCTCATTGTTTGGTTGTTTTTGTATTTTCTATTATTATTGTAATCAAGAAAGATAATGAAGGGTTAGAATAGTGCGGTAACTGAGAGACAGTGCATTGATCATTATTCATTATTTGTATTCTTCTTTAATTTTTTTTTATTAACTATGAATGAGTTTAATATTCTAATTTTGCAACTGAATAATTGAATATTAGAGATACATGATAACGTCAGCTATGATTTGTAAAGTTTTATAAATTTGCTGATAAAGTAATCTATATATGCAATTGTTAACCATTTTTATCTTTCTTTTTCGTCTTTCACAGACTGAGCTATTGTTTTCTGGTATGTAGGAAAACATTATCATACGCACTTTTAGTCTTTTCCAATAATCGCGATATAATTGCTTTTTATTTTTGTGTTTTCAGCTTTTCATTTTTTAAACAAAGGCAGAACAAACAAACAAACACACACATATATATATATACACACAAAATGACTCCAAACTAAGTTGATCTAGTTCCCCTATTTCTCTATCTTCTGGTTCTTCCTATGGTACCAATTTTTAACAGAATTGTGGGTCATCCCATTGTTGTTTTAATTTTGATTTAAATTTGGATTAGCTTAATTGCCCGCCGGATAGACTTGTATTTTGTGAAATTGAAGGGGGCTGAAATCACGTAATGTCCTTGACAGCTTATCACGACCCAAAATCCCAACATGCCGTGATGCTGCCTATCGTGGAACTAGGTTAGCCAACCATCACATTACTACACATTTGTTCCATTATAATACCTCACAATTCAATAATAAACGGCAAACATAGCATAAATAAATTCTTTAAGTCTTAGCATCCCAATAATAGTCTAAACAACTCTAAACAAAACCTCCCAAGACTGGAGTCAACATGGTCACGAGCATCTACGAAATAAAGCTAACTCTACTATCGTCTTAAATAAAGTCTAGGAATGAAATGCTAAAACTAAATAAGGAAGGGAAATGGAGAAGATGTGGACGCTGGACAGCTACCTCGAAATCCCGTAAAGCTGCTGCTAACGAACAAGACAGCTACTGCTCCAAATCGGTACCTGGATCTGTGCACAGAGGCACAAGGAGTAATGATGAGTACGCCAACTCAGTAGTAATGAAAATAAATTACAGTCTGAGAAATACGAAACATACAACACAGATACACCAATTCACAAAACCAATAAGACACCAAGTCGCCATAGAGTGTTCATCAAATAATAAGTTCGAAAACCAAATTTCCAGAAATCCTTTGAAACAAGTATAATTTCCATATATATATATATATATATCAGTAAAAATCAGTTTGAAAACGAAGTGCATCATAGTTCAAAAACTCAGTAAAATCATCATAAATCTGCCCCTCGGGCCATAATCATTTCTCGTAACAATTTCCCTCAGTATCGGTCCATCAGGTAACCTCACAGTCACTCAATATTAGCCCATTAGACAACCTCACAGTCACTCAATATTAGCCCATCAGGCAACCTCACAGTCACTATTAGCCCATCAGGCAACCTCACAGTCACTCAGCATTAGCCCCGCGGGCAATATCACCCATTAGGTACCTGCGCTCACTGGGGGTGTGTAAGACTCCGGAGGGGCTCCTACATCCCAAGCGCTATAAAGAGCCACATCATGGCATAAATCACACACAATATTGGCCCGCAACCTCTCTCATATCACAACATCCTCACAATCATGGCACACAACCTCACTCAGTTAGACACTCTCAACATGCCCTTCAGGCCACAAATATACCGGGTTCTCGACCAAAAACAACGTTTCATTTTTTAAGAAATAGTATCAAAATACTCTGAGTGTCAAAACAATTTATCAAGAAAAGACTGAGTGAAAATCATAGCATATCAAGTGAGGAAATAGTAAAAACATCTCCCAAGGGGTAAACAGATCAGCACTAGGCCCCAAACATGGCTTACAACCCAAATCATATAAAAAATATATCAATACTATTAAGCATAGGATTTAAAATCAATTTTGCAACTCAATAGTTGCCTAAATAGGGAATATATTTCCAAAGTTCCAATCTTTGTATTCCAAAACCCGTGAAAGGGTGCAGAGTCCGGGTTTTCATACCCTCAAGACAGGATTTAAAGACATTACTTACCTCAAACTAGCCCGCAAACTATTCCGCAATACGCTTGCCTCTCGTATCAACCTTCGAGCGCTCAAAATCTACCAAGTTCAGATTTTTACCATCAAATTATGCTTAAGGAATGAATTCCAATTGAAAAATATCAGTTTTAGCTCAAAACCCGAAATTTGCTAGAACCCGACCCCCAGGCCCGCATCTCGGAGCTCAAAAATTTTTATACCAAAATGTTCTTCGTCATCTCACGAGTCCGTACATATAAAGAACGCGAAAATCGGAGTTCGTTTGACCCCTCAAATCGACCCCTAAAGGTCTCATAATCTCAAGCGCTAACCCCGCCTTTTTCTACTGATTTCCATGAATTAAACACTGAGATTATGTTCCTTAACCTATAATCGAGGTTTAGGGTCCAAAATACTAACCTCTATGAAGAAAACTGATTTTCCCTCTTCACAATCGCCTCCAAGCTCTTTTCCCGTTCAAAAATGGTGTTAAAAGGTCTAATGGTCGCGGAGGGTATAATTTAATACTGCCCAGTTCTTATTCATCGCGATCGCGGGACCCCCATCGCGATCGCGATTCACAAATCCACAGCTGCCCAAAAATACTCTCTGCGATCGCAACAAAGACCACGCGATCGCGGTTTAATAGAACCTCATCCCACGCGATCGCAGCCCGACTCACGCGATCGCGAAGAACAACTGACTCCACTCTCACGCGCCTGGCTAACTCTACGCGATCGCGGACTAGGCCTACGCGATCGCACTGCATAACTCCTCACCTCACGCGATCGCGACCAGACTTCAGCGATCACGATGCACAAATACGACCGGGCTCCCAATTGCTCTACGCGATCGCGACAATTGCCATGCGATCGTGATGAAAAGACCCCTGCTGCACTAACACCAGAAAACAACAACTTTCCCAAGGCCAAAATGCCTGTTAACCACCCGAAATCAATCCCGAGCCCCTCGGGACCTCAACCAATTATACTAACACGTCATAAATGGTCATTCAAACTTAGTTGCACTCTCAAAACACTAAAAATAACATCAAAACACCAAAATCACCGCGGATTCAAGCCTAAGAACTTTGAAATTTCTAAAATCCACCAACGATGCCGAAACTATCCAAAACAACTCCGATTGACCTGAAATTTTGCATACATATCCAAAATGACATTACGAACCTGTTCCAACTGACGGAATTCCATTCCGATCCCGATAGCCTATTTTCCACTGCCTACCGGAAATCGCCAAAAACTAACTTTCGCCAATTCAAGCCTAATTCTACACCGGACATCACAAAAATATTCCGAACACACTCCTAAGTCCCAAATCACCTAACGAAGCTATCTGAGCTATAAAATCCGCATTCCGAGGCTGTTTACCAATAAGTCAACTCTCAGTTGACTTTTCCAACTATAAGGCTATTTTTAAAGACTAAGTGACTAAACTCTCACTACCACCATTTCGATTTCAAGCCTACCAACTCTAACACATCAATAACAGTAATTATAATGCAGGTTCTACGTAACGACAGACCAGGTCGTTACATTCTCCCCCTCTTAAACAAGCATTCATCCTCGAACGAGTCTGGAAACATACCTGGAGTCTCGAACAAGTGAGGATATTTGCTCTGCATCTCCCGCTCGATCTCCCAAGTAGCCTCCTCCACTGGCTGACCTCTCCACTGCACCTTCACTGATGATATATCCTTAGACCTCAACTTTCTGACCTCGCGAGCTAAAATAGCTACTGGCTCAACCTCGTATGACATATCACCTTCAAGATGAATAGTGTTGAAGTCTAACACATGAGACGGGTCACCAACATACTTCCTGAGCATCGACACATGAAATACCGGATGAACACTCGATAGACTGGGTGGCAAGGCAAGTCTATAAGCCACCTCTCCAACCTTCTAAAGTACCTCAAAAGGACCAATAAACCGAGGACTCAACTTTTCTCTCTTTCTGAACCTCATAGCATCCTTCATGGGTGATACCTTCATCGGTACCTTATCATCTTCCATAAATGACACATCCCAGACCTTCCGGTATGCGTAACTCTTCTGCCTAGATTGCGCCGTACGAAGTCGCTCCTGAATCAACTTCACCTTCTCCAACGCACCTGAATCAAATCTGTGCCCAATAACTTAGCCTCACCAGGGTCGAACCAACCAACCGGAGATCTACACCTCCTACCATATAAAGCTTCATACGGGGCTATCTGAATACTGGACTAGTAGCTGTTATTGTATGCAAACTCCACTAGTGGCAGAAATTGATCCCATGAACCACCAAAATCAATCACACAAGCCCGTAACATATCCTCCAAAATCTGAATAGTCCGTTCTGACCGCCCGTTGGTATGAGGATGAAATGCAGTGTTCAACTCTACATCAGTACCCATGCCTCTCTGTACGGCCCTCCAAAACTGAGATGTGAACTGAGTACCTCTGTTAGAAATAATAGAAACCGGAACTCCATGCAACCGGGCAATCACCTTAATGTAAATACACGCTAACCGCTCTAAAGTATAAGTAGTGCTGACAGGAATAAAGTGCGCGGACTTGGTCAATCTATCCACAATGACCCACATAACATCAAAACCCTTCGAAGTCCGTGGAAGCCCAACTACAAAGTCCATAGTAATCCGCTCCCACTTCCACTCCGGAATATCTAACCTCTGAAGCAAACCACCTGGTCTCTGGTGCTCATACTTGAACTGCTAGCAGTTAAGACACCGTGCTACATACTCAATAATATCTCTATTCATCCGCCTCCACCAATACTACTGTCTCAAGTCCTGATACATCTTTGCGGCACCCAGATGAATAGAATACCGCGAGTTGTGAGCCTCTGCTAATATCAACTCTCGAATACCATCCATATTGGGCACACAAATACGGCCCTGCATCCTCATAAATCCGTCATCACCAATAGTCACATCCCTGGCATCACCTCGACGGACCCTATCCTGAAGAACTAATAAGTGTCGGTCATCATACCGGCGAGATCTAATCTGGTCATAAAGAGAAGACCTGGAAGCCATGCTAGCTAATACCCGCTGAGGGTCTGACAAATCTAATCTCACCAACTGACCCACTAAAGCCTGAACATAAAGTGCTAAAGGTCGCTCTGCTGCTGAAAGGTATGCTAGGCTCCCCAAACTCTCGGCTCTGCGACTCAAGGCATCGGCCACTACATTGGCCTTTCCCGGGTGATACAAAACAGTAAGGTCATAATCCTTGAGGAGCTCTAACCATTTTTTCTATCTTAGGGGCAATTATAGAAGCTTTATGTCTTTTGATTCTAGTCTCTACAAATCCAGCTATAGAAACATGTTTCTCTTTTATGTACTTGGCTAATTTATTTTGTTTATATTTCTGGTTTGCCCCCCTTACATTCCACATAAGCATTGTCATTTGGATTGGCTACTTGTACCAGCTTTGTCAGGTGGTTGCTTATCCTCTTGACCTCCTGCTAGGATTCCAAATGTATTTTGTGTGTCTATTGAAAAATCCACACCAATTACAGCATTCCTGGCATTCATAGCACTTGCTTTCCTACCTTTCAAACTGTTCTCCTTCATCTGAGTAGATTCTGTAGCTTCCACTGCTTTTCCCTTAGTACTAGGAGTTTTACTTTGTTCCACATCCTGTACTATGACCATACTTTTTGCATTGTTGTCTGTAATTTCCTTCGCATCATTTACCCTCTATGATATTTGCCCTCTACTTCTCCATTCTTTGATTGGTTGTTGAACTCTGCCTTTCTGATTTCTTTGTTGTTTTCCTTGTATCTCCTCATTTCTTTTACATATATGTCCCATCTGTTGGCAATCTAGTCAGGATGCCATTCAAATCTTACTATTTGCTTATGAACTTTTCCAGTTGGATCTTGTATGGTAACTTCCTGTGGCAATGGTTTAGTTATATTCACTTCAATCAGCATTCTAACAAAAGAAATTCTCGACTGTTTTGCTGTACACTCATCAGCAAACAAAGGTATTCCTATTGCACTTCCCAATCTGCTCAAAGAGTCCTTACTCCAATATTCATAGGTAAGTTAGGAAAATATACCCATAGAGGTATCTCTTTGAGAAAAGTTGCATCGAATTCTGCCTTAGGTGACCATCTCTTCAGAATTATAGGTCTGTTATTAATCGTATACGGAACGCCATATAACACTTCCTCCAAATCAACTGCATCTTTGAATTTAGCTATGTAGTATCCTTTATCATGCCAAAACAGTTCTTTTTTTTTTTGTTTTTTTTGTTGAGTAACAAGTGACGTGAAGACGACCATAACATTCGCAACAGGAGCATTGAAGATGTATCCATGTTCACAATCAATTACTTAGACTCTACAAAATCTCCACAGTTTCCTAAGTTGAACGTTGTTGCAGATATCTTGAACATATCGGAATCAGAGTGAAATCTAATGGAGAAACCTAGAAGCTAAGTGAATTCTCCATTTTAAGAGTTCCCCGCCAGTTAGAATTTGATGTCTGACATGCTCAAAAAATAGAACGTATTATCCAAAAGGATCAACCCTTTGGAAAGGATCGTTGCGGTCTTTGAATATCATTAGCAACATGCTTCGGCCTTGTTCCAAAGGAGAACAAGTCGTCAAAGCTATGAAATACCAAGATTTCTGGTTCAACAGACAGCCACAACTATCACTCCCGTTGATTTTGATGTTTCCATAGATCCTTGGTCCAGAGTTGCACAACCCTCAACTTGCTTTGCTTGGAATACCTCAGAAACAGCAGTATTGTCATCCAAGTCAACATTGTCTTTGCTGTTTGTATTGTCAGAATGAGTTTGTTGGGCTTCTATTAATACACTCGACACCACAGAATGGTTCTTTTGAAGGATCTTCTGACACATTATGGTACCCTGGAAATCAAGGAAAGTGTAATCCAAGAAGTTTACTCTCTCTGATTCTTTCATCACTGAGAAACCAAATGAAGCGGTCCATGTGTCTAGGACAGCAGGAACTGCTGGCAAAACTAGCCTCTCAACTCCTAATTCCATGAGTTTCTTTTCGAGCTCATTCATTAAAATGCGACACATTCCAAGTCGGCGATGCTGAAATTGTGTTGAAACAAGAGGGATCTCTGCCACCTTTTCTCCATAAACCCTTACAGTCGCTACTGTAATCAGTTCGCCATTTCTTTCTAACAGCACAGTGTAAAAACCTTGAAAATTTAAGCGGTTTAGCTATGACCATCTACTAAAGATAACATCTTCTACAATATCTCTCCTAGTGTGAGGTTCTTTGACAGGTTCAAAACATTCATGAATCACATCCAAAGCAACACTAAGTCTGCTATAATTCTCCACGCTGGACTCATAATCCACGATATCAGAACCAGAATCATCAGGTTCTATATATTTTAACAGTGTCCAAGTTAGGTTGTCATCCCCTACTATAACTGGCTTTCCCAAAAGATGATGCATACCCAAAAATATCAGCTCACAGCTCTTGTTGCAAAACCAATTTCCTTCAGGATAATTATCAAGCTTTTCGGGACCCTTGCTTCTAACGCACCGAGCATGATACTTATGCTCGCACTGACAACAAATTAGAACATTGTTATCTGTAAAGTGGTTTCTGTTTGTATCAAATCCACTACCACCACACACTTTACAACAGCATGATGGGCAAAACCAGTCACCATCTGGAACCTCCTTCATTCCAAGACAATTAGGATGAAATGAAGAAGGGCATTCATCACATAGAATTAATTCACCGCCGTAATGACACACAGAACATATATAGTCATTCGGGCTAAAACGACTACCCTTTTTCACAGCACGTGGTTCTTTCCTGATGTTTTTTACACTCTGTTTGCGTTTCATCTGCAGTTGGCACCCAAGAAGAGACCTTCCATCCTCTAAAAATATATTTGCTGAAGGTCTGTGACAACTGCTTCCAGCATGAGTTTCAAAGTTACGAAGACCATAAATTTTTTGGCAGCAATTGCATTTGATTCCTTCACGAGTTATCTGCCCGTCTGCCATTGGATTACCATACTTCTTTGCACAATATAGTACCTTAGTACGTGGAAGAACCACATTATTGTCTATCAACCAGGATAAAACTGTTCGAGATGTTTTATGAGAGGAAGAAGAAGGAGCCGGCTGCCGAGTTCTTTTACTTGATCGCATCACACATGCCGAAGGATGAGGTCCTATACCATTTCCTTTTTTGAGTGAAGGCCAAGATTTTTTTCCTTTTGATACAGGCAAGCCACTTATGTGGATATCTTTTTCATCATCATGCTTTCTCTTCTTTCTTGGTTTGGTCATGCGACAAAATTTGACTTTACCACTTTGAAGGGGTTCTCTTAACACTGAGATAAGAGATGTCCCCACTGGTAACTTCTCACATGAGCTTTTTGCAGGTGAAGGGTTACTTTTAAACTCCATTAGCAGTTGATGGAGAAGACACTTTTTCTGGTAAGTGGCTTTCAGCTTCCCACTTCTGTGCGCACCATCGGCAAGCTTTTCGAAGAGAGACAAATAGTTTTCCTTCAGGAGAACAGTATCGCAATTTTCTGTCTTTCTTCCCAGCAAAAAAGATTTTCCATCCAATTGCAGCTAGGTGTTTCTTAGCTTTCAGGGATGTATCCCCTATCCTCACCCCATATCTATAGGACTTCCAATAGGCAGCACCGTCTAGAGATTTCGGAGAACAATAGTCAATTACAGCTTGAGGGCAGATTTCAGGAACAATAGCTGTTTCTTCAGAAGGAGATGGAAATTCAGGCACCTCACTGCGTGTTGGTGGTCTTGCCGCACAAGGAGACTTATCAGGTGACCCATACAAATTTTTTTGTTCAACTGGGGGAACCAGTTCACAAGCTTTTGACTCTTCCAACACCTGGCAAACTTGACTAAGTGACTGGCATATCTTTCCATTAGGAGCAATGTAACGTTTCCTAATGATTCCACAATCCATTACGAGTTCAAATTTCCAGCCCAAAAACAAGAAATGCTTCTTAAAATTTTTTTATTGAGGACATAGATGGCATATACTTTGCAATTGCATCAGGGCAAAAGTCAGGTTCATCCGCCGGGGTCTGCCCCTCAAATCTCTTCTTTTTTGTAGTAGGTCTACCCCTGCGACGCTTAAAATTCGCGCAAGTCAGTGGTTCACCTTTGGTACTGGACAAAATACCAGCAACATCATCATTAGGCGGATGTAAAACAGAGAACGCATGAGGTGATACAGACCGTTCTTCTTTTTGGCTAAGAGGAACTGACCTACAAACATCATTAACACACAATTGAACATCATTTTTGCTAGGCGCAAAACCCTCTGAAACAAACTGCTTCACAACAGGTTGAAGATGGGAAACATTCGGATCCATAGGCCGCACGCCTGCAGTATCTAATTTGCAAGTGGCTTCAGTAACAGGTGCATTCGAGTTATCAAAATATGTTTCAAGGTTCAGTTTAGCCTCAAGGGTAACTTCTGAAACTTCCAGCAATCGGCCTCACTCTACAAAGTCCTGTGAGGAGTTCAGTTCAGAAGAAAATTGCTTGATAGCTAACTTGGTATTATCATGCACAACTTCCTTCACCAAATTCCTCCAAATATCTCTCAAAGATGAAGTCCACTCCTTAAGATTCTCATAATCCTTTTTCATCTGCACGTCATACCAAATTTGTTTGACTGAGACTAAAAGGGGGTGTAGATGCTCAATCTCCTCAATCACATCAAGAAACATCCAGGAACCACGAGGCTCCCATTCTTCTGTAACCTCATCCCAGTCTTGAGTTATACGCAGTTTGTCCACTTGAGCCTTCATTTCATCACCCATATCTGGAAAGAAAATTTTCCGTTCCACAGCACAGTCTTCATGGTCAAATATCACACCTTCCCACCAGGCATCTTGATAAAACAAATCTACACACTGTCCATAATGTAAATGCCATATGCTAAATTCACATGAGGTGGCAAAGGTCTAATTAGACCACGATAATGGACTGGCTTTTGATCAGTGGGAGTTGCCCCATCAACCATAGGAGAAACAGTCATAAATTCAACCAAGTTGCCAGAACCATCATCTGACAGAAGGTGATCATATTCAACTTGACGAACCAAATCATCACAACCAATCATAGCACCCACGTGCCACGAACCCAAAAACCCATCATCAACACTCCTCACCTCAACTTTTTGATCAATACCCAGTTTGCGATGAGTTCGTCCATCTAGTTTGCGCTTTCTTTTCCTCAAGACTCGTTCTTCATTTTCTGCCGCCATTGAAGAATGAAAAAGTAATAGTGCGCTATGCAAAAGCGTTAGGGGAATGAAAGGGATTACACTGAATCAGTACCCCACTCCCAAAACAATTCAGAACATGTGGATTGGGCCCAATTTTGACTTATGTATCTCTTCATGTGATTATAACCCGGAATTTCCCCAATAACAACAACAATTAGCTAGTGTTTCCATTTATCTGCCTCTTTAGCCGTTTCCAATGGATCTAATTGAATTACTATATTTCCATCCACTATAGTCGGTGCAATGTAAGACAGAGCAAGGCCATTAGATGCCATTCTATTTCTAGAGAACATGTGGTGGCTATTATTAATTGTTTTTATTTTAAGACTGAATGAGAGGAGGTGGATTCATGTCGGAGGGTGAATAATCTACTGATGTTGCCATGTTTAGGTCAAGAAAGTTTGGTGGTCGAGATGAATTATTTTGGGAAGAAAGTGGAATTAATGTGGGAAGTATTAAAAATATAGTGGATCCACATAAAGTAAGGTTAAATTTTATTTAAAAATAAAAAAAACTTAATTTTGAGGGTTTCACGTGCTCAGACGTGAATACAAAACAAACTTTGCTATGTCAGTGTGAGGGTTCACGAGAACGTACTTCAATTGAAAAGAACTAATTGATAATGGGATCAATTGACGCGTCTATGTGGTTATTGTGGACGACTTAAACATGTTGTTTATGTATTTCGCCATTTGAATTTAATTTAATTTAGTTTTTATAGAATAACAAATTGTGCATAAATATTTATCTGATTAGCTTTTTAGAATTTAATTGTTCCTATATTGAAGAAACACAATGTTGTTATTATCTATTGATATTGTTGAACTGGCTTTTAATTAGCTAAATATTGAATCATCATATTTTTTTTCATTCTTTCTTATTACTCTTCACTTAAAAGTTTTTTATAAGATTGCTACATTGGTTCTTTGTTGGACTTCTTCCTTCGTATAAAAATTACAAATTATATGGTTGATAAAACTTCCAACTCCGCTTGTGAGTTATTTTTAATACAATTAATGGCTTTCGCAGGGGACTTCTGGTGCTTTTAGATTTCCTGAAGTTATGATATTCTCCCACACTCAACCTTTTAAACAAAGTAAATACACTTATTAAGATCAAGCACCAAAAAGCATAAAATGTGGACAAAGATGTATGATGGAATTGAGTTACCTATTTGTCTGTTCTTATATATGGTCATGCTGTTAGAGTAGCTACTTACTAGCAAGAGCTATTGTTATTACTCAGTCATGATGGACGGTCATTTTGTATGATTATCTTTGTGGATGTAATTTCAAATAAGCAAAATTCAATTTTTTCGAACAAATTCTGAATATGTATATTCAGACTAATAGGCAGTCTTTGATGTAATCACTTTTATCAAGAATGAAACTTTATTTCTGTGTTTGTGAAATTTTAGTTATTTAAAGTATGTAAGGATTATATGTAATTTCAAAAGTTTAGTCCGTGCTATGCACGGGCAAACCTCATCTAGTTGGTATATAAGAGCCTTGAAATCGTTACCTTGAAATCGTCAGAACTCGAGCATACACTTAGAACCTTCACAAGGTTTCAGTGGCGAATGTTCCTTAAGGCTTGACATTCAACTAGAAGCTTTTGGAAGCTCCTAGAAATACTCTACCAAAGTAACCAGTCCCGATCAAATTATGCGATGAGAATCCCCTGGTTGTATTTTTCAGGGTGAAGTGGATATCCTCTGTTGTTACCACATAGGAAATCATTCGAGAGAAGTTCGCATGCACATAAAAGACACCATATGTTTGCCCGTTATTGTCACGACCCAATTTCGTAGTGGTGATGGCGCCTGTCGTGGAACCAGACCAGCCACCTATCTATAACTAATCTAGGTTCAATTATAGAGAAAATACCCTTTTTAATAAATCCGAAATCAATAATAATAGTAAATCAGAATTTGGAAAAAATTTGTGAAAATCAAAACTCAAGTCCTACAATCCCGGATCCAGTGTCACACAGTCGTGAGCGGCTAATACATAATGTAAGTAAAAGAGGACTGACCAACATAGTGTGAAAATAAATAACAACATGTAGAATAGGAAAGAAACGACGAGATCACGGACGCCAGCTTCTACCTCGACAACTCTAATGGAAACTGCCGCTACTCAATGACCAGAGCCAAGTCCCGGTGTACCTAGATCTGCACACAAGGTGCAGGGGTAACGTTAGTACACCAACTCAGTAGCAACGAAACCAAACTATGGGCTGAGAGGTAGTGACGGACTAAACCTCCGATGTTTACAAACAACAGTATATATCTTGAACATGACGGTAATATAGCAGGAAAATAAGAAAGATGCACCAAATTATGTATGTAAACTCTACATAACAGCATATGATCATAAAGAACCAGAAATGATATGTACACAGTATCCCTACTCTCACAAGGAAGTCCACTCAGTACTAGATTTGACCTTCAGGCCCAGGAAAGGTCCATCCCGGATTATGCATAAACCCAAGTGAAGTAGTCACCGAGTACTGAGGAAAAGGGCCAGTCCAGCCCCACGGAGAAGATCCATCTCCGAAACATATCACTCGGACAAGATCCATGTCCAGGTATGATCCATCCCTCAATATATATCAATAACATCAGGCAAGATCCATGCCAGGGAAAATCCATCCCACAATGTATGTGCCCTCACTAGGGGTGTAAAGTCTCCGGAGGGGCTCCTATAAGCCCAAGCGCTATATCAGCCAACGAAGGCATGATTCAAGGATCGCTGCGGTGTGCAGTCCAATCTCATAACTGTCTCAATACCAGGCTCTCGGCCTCACTCAGTCAATACTTTCCAATCTCACTCACAATGCTCTCAAATATAATAATTACCCCAAAACAATGATAATATAGAAATAAACTAGAAACTTCTGAGACTGAGGCATAAAACATATGCTATAACAGAACTGAGTACATGAAAGCAAATAATCGTAGATGGAGACAGCAACAATCGACTATTCTGGTCTAAACATATGGCGTGAAGCCTTAACATTTATACTTAACATGGTTTCTAAAAAGTTCAAGGTAACGGCAACCTTCACAGTACAAGTAACAGTCTGAAATAGCCATTAGGCAGTGTCATGGGATGAGCCAGGCCACAAATATTCAGTGTACGCCCGCATGCCCGTCACTTGGCAAGTGCGTCACCTTAATTAATATCAAATATCAGATAATTTGGGGTTTCGAACCCTCAGTTCCAAGTTTGGAAGCGTTACTTACCTCAAAACCGGCTAAAATACTACTCCGCAGTGCCCTTGCCTCCAAATTCGGCCTCCGGGTGCTCCAAATCTACCAATAATCAGATTTATACCATTATAATATGCTAAGGAATGAAACCCAATTGAAATTTATCAAAAATACTCAAAAATACCAAAGTTGGTCAAACCCGATCCCCGGGACCACACCTCGGAATTCGATAAAATCTACACCACAAGAAGACTCATCCTCCCACGAGTCTATACATACCAAGAACACAGAAATCGGAGTCCAAATGACCCCTCAAATTCTCATTCTAAACCCTCTTAATCCCAAGCCCTAATTACCCATTTTGCACTGATTTTTCCCAAACTTTTCACCATTAATCCGACCTTTAATCACATATAAACGAGTTTAGAGTCCAAAACCCTTACCTCAATGAAGAACTATAGAATTTCCTCTTCAAAACCCTTCAAAAGCTTCAAACCCGGATGAAATATTGAGAAAGATGGCTCAAATTCGCGAAGGCATGCTTTTATACTCTCTGAACAGTGGTTCCACACCTGCGACCACTTACGCACACCTGCGGTCCCAGTTGCGCACCTGCGGAAAACCCCAAAGTCCTCAGCCTCCGCACCTGCGCTCGCCCTCCCGTACCTACGGCTTCGCAGGTGCGAAATTACCTCGCACCTGCGGAAATTATTCAACCAACCAAACTTCCGCATCTGCGGAGCTTCGTCCGCTCCTACGGGCCCGCACCTGCGGCTCCTCTTCCGTAGGTGCGAAAACACCAGCACCAGCAACTTCAGCAACAACAATTATGTTCCAACTCCCCGTTAACCACCCAAAACCATCTCGAGCCCCTCGGGACCCCAACCAAACATACCAACACATCACGTATGGTCATTCAAACTTAGTTTCACTCTCGAACCACCAAAACCCCAAAATCAGATCGAATTCATGCCTATGAACTTTGAAATTTCTAAATTCCACCAACGACGCCGAAACTACCCAAAACTACTCCGATTGACCTAAAATTTTGCAGACATATCCAAAACGATATTACGAACCTGTTCCAATTGCGAGAATTCCATTCCGACCCCGATAGCCTATTTCCCACTGCCGACCGGAAATTGCCAAAACCAACTTTCGCCAATTCAAGCCTAATTCTACACCGGACATCACAAAATTATTCCGGATGCACTCCTAACTCCCAAATCACCTAACAAAGCTATCCGAGCCATAAAATCCGCATTCCGAGGTCTTTTTCAATAAGTCAACTCTCAGTTGACTTTCCCAACTCTAAAGCTACTTTTATAGACTAAGTGTCTCAATTCCTTCTATAACCTCTCCGAACCCGAGCTAACCAAGTCTAACACATCATAAACAGTATAACCCAGCTATGCGCACCTGCAGTCCTTGTTGCGCACCTGCGGAAAACCCCAAAGTCCTCAGACTCCGCACCTGCGCTCGCCCTCCTGTACCTGCGGCTTCGTAGGTGCAAAATTACCTCGCACCTGCAGAAATTCTTCAACCTCCGATGTTTATGAACAACAGTATATATCTTGAACATGACGGTAATATGGCAGGAAAATAAGAAAGATGCACCAAATTATGCCTGTAAACTCTACATAACAGCATATGATCATAAAGAATCAGAAATGATATGTACACAGTATCCCTACTCTCACAAGGAAGTCCACTCAGTACTAGATTTGGCCTTCAGGCCCAGGGAAGGTCCATCCCGGATTATACATAAACCCAAGTGACGTAGTCACCGAGTACTGAGGAAAAGGGCCAGTCAATCCCCACAGAGAAGATCTATCTCCGGAACATATCACTCGGACAAGATCCATGTCCAGGGACAATCCATCACTCAATATATATCAATAACTTCAGGCAAGATCCATGCCAGGGAAAATCCATCCCTTAATGTCTGTGCGCTCACTAGGGGTGTAAAGACTCCGGAGGGGCTCCTATAAGCCCAAGCGCTATATCAGCCAACGAAGGCATGATTCAAGGATCGCTGCGGTGTGCAGTCCAATCTCATAACTTTCTTAGTACCAGGCTCTCGGCCTCACTCAGTCAATACTTTCCAGTCTCACTCACAATGCTCTCAAATATAACAATCAGCCCAAAACAATGATAATATAGAAATAAATTAGCAACTTCTGAGACTGAGGCATGAATCATATGTTATAACAGGACTGAGTACATGAAAGCAAATAATTGCAGATGGAGACAACAACAATCGACCATTCTGTTCTAAACATATCGGCGTGAAGCCTTAACATTTATACTTAACATGGTTTCTAATACGTTCAAGGTAACTGCAACCTTCACAATACAAGTAACAGTCTGAAAATAGCCATTAGGCAGTGCCATGGGATGAGCCAGGCCACAAATATTCAGCGTACGCCCGCATGCCCGTCACTTGGCAAGTACGTCACCTTAATTAATATCAAATATCAGATAATTTGGGGTTTCGAACCCTCAGTTCCAAGTTTGAAAGCGTACCTTACCTCAAAACCAGTTAAAATACTACTCCGCAATGCCCTTGCCTCTAAATTCGGCCTCCGGGTGCTCCAAATCTACCAACAATCAGATTTATACCATTATAATATGCTAAGGAATGAAACCCAATTGAAATTTATCAAAAATACCGAAATTGGTCAAACCCGATCCCCGGGACCACGCCTCGGAATTCGATAAAATCTACACCACAAGAATTCTCATCCTCCCACGAGTCTATACATACCAAGAACACTGAAATAGGAGTCCAAATGACCCTAAAATTCCCATTCTAAAGATTCTTAATCCCAAGCCCTAATTACCCATTTTGCACTGATTTTCCCAAAGTTTTCACCATTAATCCGACGTTTAATCACATATAAACGAGTTTAGAGTCCAAAAACCTTACCTCAATGAAGAACTATCGAATTCCCTCTTCAAAACCCTTCAAAGGCTTCAAACCCTGATGAAATATTGAGAAAGATGGCTCAAATTCGCGAAGGCACGCTTTTATACTCTCCGAACAGTGGTTCCGCACCTGCGACCACTTACGCGCACCTGCGGAACCGCACCTGCGGAAAACCTCAAAGTCCTCAACCTCCGCACCTGCGCTCTCCCTCCCGTACCTGCGGCTTCGCAGGCGAAATTACCTCGCACCTGCGGAAATTCTTCAACCAACCAAACTTCCGCATCTGTGGAGCTTCGTCCGCTCCTGCGGGCCCGCACCTGCGGCTCCTCTTCCGCAGGTGCGTAAACACCAGCACCAGCTACTTCAACAACAACAATTATGTTCCAACTCCCCGTTAACCACCCAAAACCATCCCGAGCCCCTCGGGACCCCAACCAAACATACCAACACATCACGTATGGTCATTCAAACTTAGTTGCACTCTCGAACCACCAAAACCCCAAAATCAGATCGAATTCAAGCCTATGAACTTTGAAATTTCTAAATTCCACCAACGATGCCGAAACTACCCAAAACAACTCCGATTGACCTAAAATTTTGCAGACATATCCAAAACAATATTACGAACCTGTTCCAACTGTCAGAATTCCATTCTGACCCCAATAGTCTATTTTCCACTGCTGACCGGAAATTGCAAAACCAACTTTCGCCAATACAAGCCTAATTCTACACCGGACATCACAAAATTATTCTGGATGCACTCCTAAGTCCCAAATCACCTAACGAAGCTATCCGAGCCATAAAATCCGCATTCCGAGGTCGTTTTTCAATAAGTCTACTCTCAGTTGACTTTCCCAACTTTAAAGCTACTTTTAGAGACTAAGTGTCTCAATTCCTTCTATAACCCCTCCGAACCCGAGCTTACCAACTCTAACACATCATGAACAGTATAACCCAGCTATGACAAGGCAGAAACATCAATAATAATGCAAATTCTACGGAACGACCGACCTGGTCGTTACATTCTCCCCCATTTAAACATACGTTCGTCCTCGAACGTGCCCATAGTTGTTCCAAACACCACCAAAATTGTTGTGTAACCTACCATGCACATATTCGTAGGTGATCCCACGTCGCTCTACCCCATGTAGGTCTAATAGCACAACACAGTTGAAATTTCGAAATCCAATCTTGACCCACAAAACTTAGAACCAAGTTCCACTTCTGAAATGATTTACAAGTTTAAATCCCACAACTATAAGCTGAAATAGTCTGAACACGCTGTATCAAGCCATATACGCAACACAAGATGAAATCACATAATATCCCACATGATTCAACCACCCATAGCGATGACTCCTAATCACAATAGTTGTTTATAACAACCCAATACCGGTAATAACCTCTTATCAAACAAAGCCTTGCTTTAACACCTTCATATGGTGCCGATGATGAGAGAAACACGTAGAAACCAGCAACCATTCGTCCGATCAGCATCAATACCCTCCAGATCCATAACTTGTGCAACTCGTGTACTCAATAACAACATCCCAAGAGCTCAATTCATAAAATAGAAGATTTAGACGAGAGGACTATACTGCCACTAACTCTTGCCATTACCACATCATGCTAAAAGTCTGATACACATCGTGAAACCATATCACACAAATCCGACACCAAGGATCATGCCTCTACCTAACTGAGCTGCAAAGCGTGATCCCATCCAACCGCTGGACCACATGACATACTCCAAGGCACCTTGCTCAAAATCAATAACCATGCAAAATTCGACATCAATTACTCAAAGTGAATTGACATAACCACGGGGAAATCGGACAATACCATGCCTCCTGAACCATAAAGAACATAACCAAGACGTCTCAACCCTGCAACACCCAATTACTTACCTTACTCAAATCTCACTATAAAGCCCCGATAGAACTACACCCTATGCACATATATAACCAACGATCACAACTCCTCGAAACACCGAAAGGTGACTTATAGATCACTCCAAAACACGAATAAGCTCAATGACAATCAAATGTTACATCCCTCAACAGGTAGATAACTCTCCAAAGGTTCATAATGACTGAATCATGACATATACTAACACTTGACTAGCTTTTCTCGCATCCTCATAGTTCACAACCATAAAATAATCCGTTTATTAGAACTCTTAATCTCAAAGTCCATGAAGCGAACAAATTTACTATATCTAATCTCCACTCCACCGCCCGAATATATAACACATCCCTGATACTCAATCATTCCACGGGGGATACCCCCATAATTCTTCTGTGCTACCAAGAAACCTTGAATATCAGCAGTCGATCCAACAAGAGAGCGTCGTAACACCAATGAAGCATCCTTATTCAAACACATTGCCTTAAACACATTGTCCTTAATGAATGTATACTCTCATCCATCCACCCAATAGTGGTATCCTTTACCTAATCATCTGAAACTGCCAGTTCTGACCTTCCTCCCAGAACTGAACCGTGGCCTCACATATTCCACTCTCCACTATACAGAAAGTACCACATACGCCATGCAATCCTATGATAAATATGAGAACTTCAAGCTCCCTTCCTAGCCACAAACAACTACGTACCCAACTAGCC
>ML298938.1:0-31818 GCA_005239495.1 Nicotiana undulata
TAGCGGGTTCAACGTTAGACGCAGTCACGGCCTGAAAGGTGGGATTTCGGGTCGTGACAGTTATCTAGGTGATGCTAATTGAGTACGTACTCTATGCGTGCATTATCCATCCCTTACCTATGGTCATGGAGGTGTTTAGGACCTCTATTCAAGGTGGTTCTAGACTCACCTATAGTGCTTAAAAGTTGAAAATCTAGTCGACAAACCAAACAGATAGGATTGTCATAAAACAGAGCAGTTAATGGGTCACATTTACCTCCACAAAAAAGCAAACAATTGCACTTCTCCAACAACAGTTTTTAAAACACTTTAAAGTCCTATAGCAGGATATCTAGGTGAGCACAAGACAGAATATATACATCATTTTGTTAAGGCGAGGCAATAAGTACCTAATCAATTTGCCTACTGATTTTTGGCTTGCTGAATCTGGACAGTTTGTAAACAGTCACACAAAACACAGATTTAAACCTCAGCATTTTAGTTGACCAACATGCTTGCCTAGGTGTGGATCAACAGTATCGTATGAACATGTCACCTAAACGTGAATCAGGACCAATTATAAACCGATAATTTATTTTAAACAAGTAGTTTTTTTATCTGTTTAGACCCTATAGGCATGCTATATATGTGCTGAAAATGATCACAAGCATAAACACATAAATTGATTTTACGTATTTATTTCTACAAGCATGATATCTAAGCGTTGGGATTGTTTTTATACTTATTCCTTATAGGCATGATGGCTAAATGATGAAACTGTTTCTTTAGATATGTTATACCTATAAGCATGATAGCTAAGCAAGTGTAAAAAAAGGTCCTTAAAATATGATTTCTAATGCACATAGGAAAGTTTGAGAACATGATTATTAAGGCAAAATTAATAAATGACCTACAACAAGATTCCTAACGCAGCTGTGAGAATGCAGAGTTTTTAGAATGGAAATTTAGAAAAAATAGTAAGATGAGTCCTATAGACATGATTTCTAATGCACATAACAATCCTATAGGCATGATTTCTAATGCATGTAGACAATCCTAACAATCCTATGAGCATGGTTTCTACCCGATTCCCACAAAAGATATATAAAAGTCCCTCCCATTTTACTATTAACCCCAATAATATTTTTTGGACAAAAAATATTATTACAACCCAAATACAAATGAATTACATAATGAACACTGCTATACTATAGGGAGCCTAGATAGGCCCAAAAGTAAACCTGGAAAACCAGGCCTTCAACCAAGTCTGAAATGCCAACATCTCATAGTACCCAAAATGGTATCCTGGTGTGTCAAAGTTCCCAAGGGCCTCAGGGACCCAGGCGATGCTCACACCAGGAACCCTTTAAATAAGACAAATTAGATGAACAAATTTGGAAAGTCCAGCCCCAGTGTGTCAGAGTTTAGAGGAGTCTCATGGACTCCTAGGCAGTGCTCACACTGGAGGGGCAGGACCCTAGGTATTCTAAGAGTAGGAGTTGAAAGATAGTGTATGAAAATAGGGAGTAGTGTTAAGAAAATAGTTTAGAAGTAAAAAAAAAGGAATAAATAGAGTCATTGCAGCACTCTGAATTCAAACAAAGGTTTCCAACAGTCAAACAAGAAAACAGGATGACAACCATTTCAAAGCAAAGCTTCACACTGCCCAGATTTAACTTAGTCCATTAGTTATCACTAGGTGGGGCACAAAACAGGCTGGGAAGTAAACATGCAACTATACAAGAAGGGTAACAGGGGTTGGTAACATAGAAGTCATTAGTCAGGAACACATAGAAAACAACGTGAGAGTAGAAACATTCTAGTTAACAGAACATAAAAGCAGGCAGGGGGGTAGGTTGACATATTATAACAGACAGATTCCACTACATACTAAATAGGACCTAACATACTAATCAAAAGCCAAAACAGGAAGAACATAAGTTTAATAATCGGATTACATAACGCTGGGTAGGACATAACAACAGAAATAATCATGCTGACTTAAAGCAATGGACAGGAAAGACATAGGTAGTCATGCTAATTGAAATCAATTCATAGAAAGGACATGGCTTCAATTATACAGAAGTGGTCATACTAATTGAGGCCAATGGACAGGAAAGATGAGAGTTTAAACATAGAAATAAACATGCTGGTTAAAAGCAATAAACAGGAAAGATGAAAGCTTAAACACAGAAGTAAACATGCTGATTAAAAGCAAAAAAACAGGAAAGATAGAAGTTTAAATACAGAGGTAAACATGTTAATTGAGATCAACAAACAACAGAAGGCATGGATTTAGCTACATAGAAATAGTCAGGGCAATGAACAGGAAAACACATAGGTATAGCTTCAATGCGTGTAAAAGGATATTAAGAGGGGAGACATACCATTTAAAGACAAAAAACAGAAGGTGAAAGTGTGCAGAACTCAGTGGTCTAGCCTTCGCTTTCAGCCTACAAGATAATGTAGTAAACACAAGTAGTAGAAAGGTGAGAGCAAAGTGTGTGTGTGTGTGTGAATTTCTTTCTGAATGTGTTCATGTGTTTAGATGAATCAGAATGAGAGATTATATAGCACTTAGTGAGGTAAAAAAATAAAGTAAAGAATGAATCAAAGTTCATAAAATAAGGGTAATCAAATAAATCAATCAGCTAATTAGGGAATCAATTCATATAGAAATTTCGGAAGAGACCCCTTAGAATAGGAAGAGTCAATTAACAGTACAATTAGGGTTCAAATAAGGCAACAAATCAATCATATTCCATATAGGAACCAATTAACCCCCCTAAATCAGAATAATAGTTTAAATAAAGCAAGTATTACTAATTAAAGTCACAAATAAGTAAAAATTACAGAGAAATACTGATTTAACAGAAAAATATAATTCGAATTCCAAAAAAAAAATCAATCAGTATATTGGATTGACAGAAATAGACAAAAAAGGGGAAAATCACTGATAACTAGTGTCGGAAACAGAAATACCTAGGGTTTAAGCATATACACAAAATTAGTAAAACCATAAGATTCAACATTTGGAAGTTTGAAAATCGTTTGAAGAGAACTTACGAAGAACTCTAATTTCAGAAAGCACTGGAATCAAATAGCAATAAAGAAAACATAAGATTTTTGAGGAAAAATATCAAATAACACTTAAAACGTTTCAAATCTACAAGGATCTGAACATACCCAAATAGTCATAAGATTAGGGTTTTCGAAAATGACAGAGATGAAAGGAAAACTGTCTAAATCCATTGATTCGAACCATAAATAGGAAGAAAATAGTACTCACAAACAGAAATGGCCATAGATAGGCATGTGAGAAAGGTTTCGAACAAAACCAGGTTGAATCTCTTTGAGATTCTCTTAGAAGTTGATGTAATCGAACAACCAGAAGATGTAGAAGGCCGGCAAGGGCCGGAAAATATAGAGAAATCCCATGGACGGGGAGTTTTCCGGTGACGTCAGCTATCTTTTAGAGGGGTGATTGAGAGAGAAGGGGGAGGGATTAGGGAAACGAAGACGGCGGGGAAAGAGAGAATGAAGGGGTTAGGGTTAGTCTTTAGGTTACAAATGAAAGAATTAATGTGGACCGTTGATCTCAGAGATCAACAACCATGATTAGAGATAGAACTGGGCTTGGGTGGATTTGGGCTGGTGTAATCAGGTTGGGTCCGAAAATTAAAATGAATTAAAAGGGCTATTTGTTAAATACCCAACTAATTAATGAAATAATTTGTAAAAATAATAAAAATTTATAAAAATGATTTAAAATAATTACTCAATATTATAAAAATATAAAAATCTATTTTCTGGTGAAATAATGTAATAATGCATACATGAGCTATTATTGCAAAGTTATTGCAATTATAACCCAAAAATATAAATGTGGCTATTTATGAAATAATTAAAGCCTAGTATAAATATAAATAGTATAATTAATCCATAAATTATTATAAAGTCATTTGTGATGCAACTTGTAATATAATAAAAATACTGGGATAAATTAATAAAAATCCTTAGAAAAATGCAGAAATTATGGAAAAATATTATTTGATGCTCATGTACTATTTTAAACAAGACATGCATTTTGAAAATAATATAGAAAAAAATTGGGTATCAACAACTGCCCCTCTTTACCCGGGAAGGATGAAAGAGTTGTCGGGTAAAGACATGATGACCAATTTTGACCGAGTAGGATGATTTGAGAGACGTAGACCGTGTGTAGTTATGGATTCATCGGTGGAATATACCGATGAAGTTATCACAAGGACGGACACAAGGTTTTGGAATAGGTGAAATAGTTGCGGTGAGCGGTCAAGTTTGAGGTAGTGTTAAGGAACTGGAGCGGGATTGCTCCTGTTGGGGTAGTTGTCGCTCATCGGGTTACCTGTAAATAAAGGATGTACTACAAACATATATTTGTGCATAAGTTTAAACATGACGCAAATTCCCTTCAGACCATGAGAGTTGTCTTTGGACGGTTGAGGATGACGTCCTTAGACCATGATGTCCTGGGCCATGGATTGTGCGCTAAGGGATTTGGATGCCATGAAATGATATTCTCGGGCCATGGAAATGGTGCCTCCGAACCATGATGCATTTGAATAATGATATGCAAGTTTGAGAGATCTTTAGGCCATGACTTGGTGTCTTCCGGCTATGAGGATGATGCCTTCAGACTATGATGCCTTCGGACAAGTTGGCAATATTTCAGCCCATGGGGTGCAAAAAATATGATGCTAGGAGCAAAAAGACAAGGCTTAGTTTTGTTATGAGGTTAAGGGTAGAGCTTAGCTCGAAAGAAGAGAATAGATAATGCCATAGAGACAGTTCTTTGTCTCATGCAAGGTTCGGGACATGGCTTAGTCCCATGCAAAATTTGAGACATGGCTTAGTCTCATGCGAACAAAAGGCAACGCTTAGCCTTGTGCAATATTGGAGGCAAAGCTTAGCCCCATACAAGATTTAGACAGAGCTTAGTCTCATGCAAGGTTCGGGCAAGGCTTAGTCCCATGCAAATTGAAAGCAGTGTTTAGCCTTATGCAAATATGGAGGCAGGGCTTAGCCTCATGCAATATTAGGGACATGGCTTAGTCCCATGCAAATTTTGAGACATGGCTCAGTCTCATGCAAATAAAAGGCAATGCTTAGCCTCGTGCAAGTATGGAGGCAGAGCTTAGCCTCATACAAGATTCGGGACAGGGCTTAGTCCATGCAAATGGAAGGCAATGCTTAGCCTTATGCAAATATGGAGGCAAGTCTTAGCCTCATGCAAGATTAGGGACAGGGCTTAGTCCCATGCAAATTTTGAGACATGGCTTAGTCTCATGCAAATAAAAGGTAATGCTTAGCCTTGTGCAAATATGGAGGCAGGGCTTAGCCTCATGCAAAGTTTGGGACATGGCTTAGTCCCATGCAAAGTAAAGGTGGTGCTTAGCCTTATGCAAATAGAGATGCAAGGCTTAGTCTCATGCAAGATTCGGGACAGGGCTTAGTCACATTCAAATAAAAGGCAATGCTTAGCCTTATGCAAATATGGAGGCAGAGCTTAGCCTCATGCAATATTTGGGACATCGCTTAGTCCCATGCAAATAGACCGAATAATAGGTGATATCAGAGTATTTCTTAGCTGGAAATGGATTCAGTATTGTTGTTATGAAGGTTGTGATTTCGAGGTGTGCATATTCCTTGTTTCTGCATTCAAAGAAAAATCGCGAGTTCTGTAGGGGGAGGTCGGTTCGTGCCTCCGTCATCTTGCTTGGTTTGCTTTGCTCTGTTTGAAAATCCTGTTCAAATTATCGGGGCAACGTTTTCTAAACAGAGTTTATTTCAAAAGCAGGCATACATAGTAAAAATATAGTTTTAGAAATTGGTTAGATGAACCAGTGATTGTGACACGATCCAAGACATTGCGACTGCTCTTGTTATAGAATTTTGAGGGTCATCCTCAAAATTCTACCCCTGTTAAAGGGACAACATTTCTGACTGCTCTATATGCTGCGATCAACTGAACTTGCTTCGGAATTTTGAGGGTCCTTCTCAAAATTTTGCCCCAGTTTTTGATTGTGGGGAGAATAGAAATTTGATTGAATTGTGACCGAACCCACAGGGCTGCCTACGTATCCCCTCTTAAATGGGAATCAGGTCGAGCATAGTTCAATTTACATCATATGCGGGAAACATAAATAGTTTACACATAATATCGCTTGACTGCATCCGAATTGATCGGCTTTGGCCAGGCTTCTCCGTCCATTTCTGCGAGTATGAGGGCTCCTCCTGTCAGTACTCTGTGAACCATGTAAGGACCTATCCAATTGGGAGAGAATTTCCCTTTGGCTTCATCTTGATAAGGGAAGATTTTCTTCAACACCAGCTGCCCCAGTGTGAACTGTCTCGGCTTAACTCTTTTGTTAAAAGCTTTGGACATTCTGTTTTGATAAAGTTGTCCGTGACATACTGCCTTCATCATCTTTCCTTCTATGAGGGCCAGCTGCTCATAACAACTCCTTATCCATTCTGCGTCACTGAGCTCAGCTTCTTGTATGATTCTTAAGGAAGGAATCTCTACTTCGGCGAGAATAACGGCCTCAGTACCATAAACCACAGCAAGTAGGGAGTTTCCCCGGTTGATGTGCAGATTGTAGTACGGTACCCCAGTAAGGCGAACGGTAGCTTCTCGTGCCATTGTTTGTGATTTTCTACCATTTTCCTTAATATCTTCTTGATATTCTTGTTGGCGGCTTCCACAACCCCATTCATTTGAGGTCTATATGTTGTGGAATTCTTGTGCTTTATTTTGAAAGTCTCACACATGGATTTCATCAGGTCACTGTTAAGATTGGCAGCATTGTCAGTGATGATGGACTCTGGAACTCCGAATCGGCAAACAATCTGGTCGCGGACAAAATCCGCCATGACCTTCTTAGTCACTGCTTTGTAAGATGCGACTTCAACCCACTTGGTGAAGTAATCGATAGCTACCAAAATAAACCGATGCCCATTTAAGGTGGTGGGCTCGATTGGACCGATGACATCCATTCCCCAGGAGGCGAATGGCTAAGGTGAGCTTGTTGCATTGAGTTCATTTGGCGGCACTTTTATCATATCTGCATGTACTTGGCATTGGTAGCAATTTTGAAAATACCGGATGCAATCTGTCTCCATGGTCATCCAGAAGTAGCCGGTCCTAAGTATCTTCTTGGTCAAGACAAAGCCATTCATATGCGGGCCGCAGGTCCCGACATGTATCTACTCAAGCAACTTAGAAGCCTCCTTTGTGTCGACACACCTTAATAGTCCCAAATCAGGAGTTCTTCTATATAGGGTTCCTCCGATGTGGAAGAAATGATTGGTCAATCTCCGAAGCGTGCGTTTCCGAGTATGGTTTGCATGCTTCGGGTATTCTCTTTTTGCCAGGTACTCTTTGATTTCGTGGAACCAAGGCTTCCCGTCTATTTCTTCTTCAACATGAGCACAATATGCCGGCTGACTGTGGATCCTTACTGGGATAGGATCAATGAAGTTCTTGTCTGGCTGTTGTATCATTGATGACAAGGTGGCCAATGCATCGGCAAACTCATTCTGAATCCTGGGAACATGCCGAAAACTATCTTTGTGAACCTTTTCTTCAAGTCCTGCACATGGTACATATATGGCAATATCTTGGAATTCTTGGTGGCCCATTCTCCTTGTACTTGGTGCACAAGTAAATCCGAATCGCCGATTACCAGCAGCTCCTGAATGTTCATGTCAACAACCATGTTTAGCCCTAGTATGCAAGCTTCATACTCCGCCATGTTGTTGGTGTAGAGAAATCTGAGTTTTGCAGACACCGGATAATGTTGGCCAGTTTCTGTCACCAAGACGGCTCCAATGCCGACTTCTTTGAAGTTTGTCGCTCCGTCAAAGAATATTTTCCAACCGTCGTATGACTCATCAATGTCTTCTCCTACGAATAGTACCTCTTCATCGGAAAATACCTTTTCATGGGTTTGTATTCTCCTTCCATAGGGTTTTCAGCCAGATGATCTCCCAATGCCTGTCCCTTGACTGCTTTCTGGGTTACATAAACAATGTCGAATTCACTCAACAAGATCTTCCACTTATCCAGCTTCCCAGTGGGCATGGGTTTCTGAAAGATATACTTCAAAGGATCCATCCTTGATATGAGATATGTTGTATAAGCACATACATAATGCCTCAGCGTCTGAGCTATCTAGGTCAGAGCGCAACATGTACGTTCCAACAGAGAGTACCATGATTCATACTGAGTAAACTTCTTACTCAGGTAATAGATGGCCTGTTCTTTTCTCCCTGTCTCATCGTGCTGCCCCAGAACGCAGCCGAAAGCTCCATCTAGTATTGCAAGGTAGAGTAGCAATGGTTTACCTGGCTCTGGCTGGACCAAGACAGGCGGTGTTGATAGGTACTCACAGAGTCCTTCTTTAACATCTTGAAAATTGGCTTACATATAACTGTGGACTGGGCTATGAAACGACTGATATAGTTTAGCCGTCCCAGAAAACTCATTACATCCTTCTTACTCTTTGGCGGTGGTAGCTCTTGGATGGCTTTGACTTTTGAAGGATCCAATTATATCCCTCGGCGGCTGACGATGAATCCCAATAGATTTCCGGCAGGAACCCCGAATGCACATTTTGCGGGGTATAATTTCAGGTTGTACTTCCGTAGTCTATTGAAGAATTTCCTCAAGTCCGCTATATGATCCGTGGCTTTCTTGGATTTAGTGATGACATCGTCCACATACACCTCAATCTCCTTATGTATCATGTCATGAAAGATAGTAGTCATGGACGTCATGTAGGTGGCCCCAACGTTCTTCAAGCGAACAACATCATCTTATAGCAGTACACCCCCCATGGTGTAATGAAAGCAGTTTTCTCAGCGTCTTCCTCGTCCATCCAGATCTGATGGTAACCGGAAAAACAATCTACAAAGGACTGGAGTTCATGCTTGGCACAATTGTCGATTAAGATGTGTATGTTTGGAAGTGGGAAATAATCTTTTGGGCTAACTCTGTTGAGATCCCGATAATCGACACAGACCCTGACTTTCCCATCATCTTCGGAACTGGCACGATGTTGGCTAGCCAAGTTTGATACTCCACTACCCTGAGGACTTTGTCCTTGATTTTCTTAGTGACCTCCTCTTTGATTTTCAGACTCATATCAGGCTTGAATTTTCTGAGTTTCTGCTTCACTGGTGGACACATTGGGTTTGTGGGCAACTTGTGGGCCACAATAGATGTACTTAATCCGATCATATCGTCGTATGACCATGCAAATATGTCCTCATACTCTTTTAAGAGATGTGTGTACTCCTTTTTCTCTAACGACGACAAGTGAATGGTGATGCGAGTCTCCTTGATAGTTTGAGAATCTCCCAGGTTAATTATCTCAGTTTTGTCCAGGTTAGACTTAGGCTTGTTCTCAAAATCCTCTACTTCTCTGACGATTTCCTCAGGTATGACATCCTCTTCTTCTGAATCACTATCCTTTTATTGCGTTGCCTCATTACATGTCACAGTTGCCGGTCCATCGAGGTAGGAAATAGTAATGTTGTATAGATAAAGATATGAGAGAAAAGTGGTAATAATAAACATCAATTCATTGAAAGTTTCAAACAAATGCGATTTTCAATAATTTAAACAACTTTTTTAGAACATTGGAAATATTATATAAAACAGAATGCCAAAGGGAAATCATTTTTTTCACAGAAAACAAAATAAATAATGTTGTTCAGCCTTGTTACCCCGGGACTCGTCGGGCCCTGGATGGTCTGAAAGTCCAGTTCTTGAGGAATGTCCCTCTTTCCACAGCTCGGGTGGTAGGGCCTTCCTCCTCCTCAACAATCGCGCAGCAGTCTATGTCATCATCTTCCAGGAATAGGTTCCTCAAGGCTGCCAATGCTTCCTCCTCCTCTGATCCCCATATAACGCCGGTCTGTTGGAAGGTCTAACTTAGGTGTGATATAGGCTGCTCAAGTGGATAGTACGGACCACGTTGTAACGATCCGACTGGTCTTTTTATGTTTTAGGACCCCATGCCCGTAAATGAGACTTCCCGTAGTTTCTTTTACTGATTTATAACTTGCGGGGATGGTTGGTTCGAGGTTTGGAGGAGCTTGGGGTGGTATAGGAACACTTAGTTCTTAAGATTGGCATTAAAGGCCAAGTTTGACTTCGGTCAATAATTTTCGTAAACGACCTCGGAATCGATATTTGAAGGTTCTGGTAGGTTCGTATGTTGATTTCAGACTTGGGCGTATGTTCGAAATGAGTTTTGGATGACCCGGGAGCGTTTCAGCGCCAAATAGTGAAATATGATTCCTTAAGTTCAAAAATTAAGGTTTGGAACGTGTTTTTGTGTTATCGAGGTTCGAACGGAATTCTAACATGGGGAATAGTTTCGTTATGTCATATATGACTTGCTCGCAAAAATTGGTGTCATTCCGAGTAGTATAGACATGTTTCGGCGTGTTGGAAGCGATTTCAAGAACTTAAAGTTCTTAAGTTGAATCCAATAGGTTTTGGGGTATGAGTTTTAGAATTAGTGTTGTTTCGGATGTTCCGAAGTCTCGAACGAGTCCGTATTATGATTTAGGACTTGTTGGTATATTTGGACGAGGCCTCGAGTGAGCCCGGATGCCATTCAGATATCGCGCGAGGCAAACCAAGCTCTAAAAGAGCTGCTGGTGCACCTGATCTGGTGCGACCGCACCTGCGAAGGATCAGCCGCAGGTGCGAGACCGAAGGTGCGGTCCCAGCCTCGTAGGTGCGGTCCTAGCCTCGCAGGTGCGGCCCATCTTGACAACATGGGTTCCTTCGCCCAAAATTTTCACTACGTTCTTTTATATACACTTCTAAAATTCCAATACCAATAGCCTATTAAATCAATGCCTTTCTCTACCAGAAACAATCAAACAAACTTCTTAATTCCCATATGCAATTAATTCTTTCCCGTAAAAAAAAGGATGCTAGGGATCATCCATCCACCATTGTTTCACGCGATTGTGTGAGATCATCCAAGATCTTAACAATTATTACATTTAACCATCCAAGGTGTCCAGAACTAACCCTCTACTTTCCACCTTATAAGTTGTTTCCTGCTTTCCCTTTTTTCATCACCTTAACCAACACATCACATGGATAAAAGAATATAAACTAGTCAAAGTAAAAAGAAAATTAGAGACTAGTCTGCTAGACATAGTATTAGCCATAAAAATTTTATGGTATATTTATCCATTTTTTTGAGTAGTAACAAGAAATGCAAATTAGACAAGACAACATATTGTGAGTGAAGGAATATTGTGTGGACATGGAATTAGTAATACTAATGAGTCATGACTAGTAGTTTAATAAGGTGACACCTCTCCATGTACTACTTAGTGGCCTTTTTTGACAACTTATGGGCTGTCACGTGGGTGTATTTGTCCCCACTTATTGATTATCCTCAAACCCTCAATTACATCTCCTATTAGACCAATAATTAATTAATTATCACATAATTAAGAATTATCTCAAATCACTTAGAATACTACTTATTTTTAATACACTTTATATATCCCACTATCATGGTCATATGGTACCTTGTATGGTACTAGTTTATAAATATCTGGTATTAACGCTCGACCCGTATTTTATCCCCACATGCCAAACATGGATGGAAATTCATTTTCTTTGACTTGCTTCCCCTTTCACCTTCACGAATTTATTCATCCCTTGCGAAATAGTATAATCCTTATAATTTCTAAATAATCTTTTACTTGGACTGATGCCAATTACCTTATGACAACGTACAATACTACAGGGTGCAACATCGTCGTAATTTATTACTGCAGAGCATAACATCGACGTAATACTGCGGAGTGTAACACTGCCCATCGATTATAGCTCGATGGTAATAAAAATAATATAATACTATATATATAGATTCTCTGCTCTCTTGACTGGAAGAAGACAATACTCAATTGAATATGAAGTCCCGATAAGGGAGAATATTGTAACTTATGAGACTTTAAATGTACATAAAATTCAGGAATATGATTTTTTTCTATATTCCTCGTTATCAAACTCATGTAATTACGGGATCATGCCAAAATGAAGAAAGGGCTTAGCCTTAACATACCTGGACCGATTCTCTTGTTACTTTGTGTACCATGCTACCTCATAAATTTCCAAATATCCACGGCTGAAGGTCGTGTGCCTCACTTTCTATCAAGGTGAAGTATTTCATAAAAGTTCTGTGCAATTACTTCATTATTCAGTTCATTACTTCTGGTTGAAGCACTACATGAATTTAGTTTTACCACAATAAATTGAGACGTAAGGAAATCATTAGAAAATGATGTAGTATCTTACTAGCTTAATACTCCATTAAAGTAATGTGAAGTAAAATTACTATTCCTTATTTCCCATTTTGTTCCACACAATCACTCTTTCAAGAATCAATCAAATAACATTTTCTTTAACTACACTTATGTTCTTTATTTTTTTATAAGTACATTTAGTTACCCAAAATCCAATTATAGTAGTTTTTCTGTAAGTAATGAACATATATACTGAAATTTTATTTTCAGCAATTACCTCAATATTAGGCTACCAAATATCTGAAGCATAAAACAAGCGCAAATTTAAATTTCTTGAGCCCGTAAGGTTGATCACTTGCAGTTCCAACTGGCACGTCTATATTGTTGAAATTGCAGAAAGGAGAAAGCAATTGGATGAAGCTTGGTCACAACAAGTTTTATTAGTTTAATTTGTGCAGAACTTCACTTTAACATTTCCCATTAGTAATTGCATCAAATCTCTTGTTACTTCTCAGTAAAGAGGCCAAGAAAAAGAATGGCTTAGCCTAGCTTTTCAATACAAGTATTTGTACGTGTAAACAAGGCATTTCATGCCTTATGACTCATCATGCCTATTAGTGCCACTTTTGGCTTAGATTGATGCCAAGTGGCAGCCCCAAAAAATGATTTTTATCTACTTAATCATAATTATTCCCACAATTAATCAATTATCAAATAAATTAGAATTATCTCAACTTACTTAAAATACTACTCACTTTTCACACACCTTATACACTTTACGATCATGGTCATGTGGTACCTTGTATGGCACTAATCCATAAATACCGAGTACTTTAGCCCGGACCATATTTTTTTCCAAAATGCCAAACTTGGACGAAAATTCATTTTCTTTGACTTGCATCCCCTATCACCTTCACGAATTTACTCATCACTTGTTTGAAATAGCATAATCCTTATAATCTCCAAATAATCTCTTCCTTGGACTGATGTCAATTGCCTTACGACAAATTCAACGTACAATATTACAGGGTGTAACATCGTCGTAATATAATATGGTAGGACGTAATATCGACGTAATATTACAGGGCGTAACATAAATCTCTCCTTATTCATCTTCTATCGTTCAGTTTATGGTATACTAAATCTCACTCTTCTATTCTCTCACAGATGGTGAGGACGTGCGCAGCCGACAGTCCGGACCCGGGAGGGGCCGCTATCCCCGCCGTCAGAAGTCGTGGCAAAGGTCGGGGGAGGGCACCAACCCGAGGTAGGGGACGAGGGCGTCCTAGAGCCGCTTCAGTTGCACCGCCAGCGGATCCAGCAGAGGATCCTATCACTGAGGAGTAGGGCGAGGTGCCCGCAACAGATCCTTCCCCGTTGGACTTCATGACGGCGCCGGGATTTCAGGAGGTCATGGGCCGTATGATGCGGTTCATGGACACTATGACTCAGGCTGGTTTATTTCCAGCGGACCCGGCCACGTCTCAGGTAGGAGGGGGAGCACAGACCCCTACTGCCTAGACCGGAGGAAATATAGCAGCAGTTTATCAGACCCCGGGTACACTACCCGTGGGTGGGGTCCAGCCAGTAGTAGCAGCAACACCTGAGCCCAGACCAGCTACGGACGATGATCCGCAGAAGCTATTAGACAGATGGACTAGACTGCACTCTCCTGTCTTCGGAGGCGAGCGTCATGAGGATGCCCAGGACTTTATTGATAGGTGTAGGGACAGACTGCACAACATAAGGATTCTGGAGTCCCATGGAGTTGACTTCACTACTTTCCAGCTAGAGGGCAGGGCCCGTAGATGATGGCAATCCTACATTCTTGGCAGATCGGCAGAATCTCCCCCCCATCACTTGGGAGCAGTTCACTCAGCTATTCCTAGATAGGTATATTCCACCCTCTGAGAGGGAAGAACTGCGGTATCAGTTTGAGCAGCTGGAGCAGAGTCAGATGTCAGTGACCGACTACGAGGCTAGGTTTTTTGAGTTATCTCGTCATGCAATTATGATACTTCCTACTGACGCAGAGAAAATGCGGAGATTTGTAGCTGGGTTGCACTCAGGTGTTAGGGACAACATGGCCCAAGAGGTGGATATGGGGACTCCTTATCAGCTGGTAGTAGAGATTGCTCGTAGGATTGAGGGCTATCAATCGAGGACTAGAGAGCAGGGACAGCAGGATAAGAGAGCTCGGTTTTCTGGAGATTTCAGAGGTGCTCCAGCTAGGGGAATATGTCAGTTTGGTAGGGGCCAGCCCAGTAGGCCTCCATATTCAGCACCCTTACCACCTCCTCGAGGTGCTTCGGTGAGGCCTTATTTCAGCGCTATGCCGGAGAGTTCTTATCGCCCACCAGCCATTCAGGGTTCCTTCAGTGGGTATTTTGGTCATCAGGGGTCTTCCATCCTTTATTTTAGTGCTATGCCATAGAGTTCATACCATCCTACAGCTATTCAGGGTCCCTCAGGGTAGCATGTTATGGTGTCGAGAGGTTTTTATGAGTGCGGGGATCCAGGACATATAAAGAGGACTTGTCCCAGGCTTCGGGGCAAGGCAGTGCATTAGAGTCATCTGCCTATGGTTTCAGCACCGGCGGTTCGGCCACCTAGAGGTGGAGGACATGCTGGTAAAGGTCGTCTTAGAGGTGGAGGCCAGGCAGGGGGAGCCCAGTCAGCCCTTGTCCATTCAGGTGGAGGCCAGTCATCCGGCGCTCCAGCTAGATTCTATGCTTTCCCGGCCAGACCAGATGCAGTGGCCTCAGACGCCGTGATCACATGTATTATTTCAGTATGCGGTAGAGATGCATCGGTATTATTTTATCCAGGATCCACTTATTTATGTGTCATCCTTGTTTGCTCATTTCCTGGATATTCCCCCTGAGTCCTTGGGTGCTCCTATTTATGTGTCCACTCCTATGGGTGATTCTGTGGTTGTGGACCAGATTTATCGGTCCTGTGTGGTTACATTTTGTGGGTTCTAGACCAGAGTGGACCTCCTGTTACTTGATATGATTGAATTTTAGGTCATCTTGGGCATAGATTGGCTATCTCCCTATCATGCTATCCTATATTGCCATGCCAAGACTGTTACTCTAGCCATGCCTGAGTTGCTGAGATTGGAGTGGAGAGGTTCCTCAGTTAGTGCAGCTAGTTGTGTTGTTTCTTTCCTGAAGGCTCGACGCATGGTCGAGAAGGGTTGTTTGGCTTATCTTTCTTATGTGCGGGACACCATCTCCGAGTCTCCGACGATTGATTCAATGTCGTTAATTTGAGAGTTTGCTGATGTATTCCCTTCAGACCTTCCAGGCATGCCACCGGATCGTGACATTGATTTTTGCATTGACTTAGCTCCAGGCACCTAGCTTATATCTATTCCCCCTTACCGTATGACTCCGAAGGAATTGAAAGAACAGATTGAGGAATTTTTAGCTAAGGGGTTTATTAGACCGAGTGTATCGCCTTGGGGTACTCCAGTGTTATTTGTGAAGAAAAAGGATGGGACTATGCATATGTGTATTGACTACCGCAGTTTAAAAAAGTCACCATCAAGAACAAGTACCTGTTGCCGCGTATCGATGATTTGTTTGACCAGTTACTAGGTGCTCGGGTATTTTCTAAGATTGACTTGAGATCGGGGTACCATCAGCTAAAGATTCGGGACTCGGATGTTCTGAAGACTGCCTTTCGTACGAGATATGGTCATTATGAGTTCCTGGTGATGTCCTTTGGCTTGACTAATGCACCAGCAACATTTATGGATTTGATGAACAGGATGTTAAGGCCTTATATTTATTCTTTTGTCTTTATTGATGAAATTTTGATTTACTCACGTAGCCTGGGAGTGTGCTCCAAACCTTGCGGAAACAAAAGATGTACACTAAGTTCTCCAAGTGCGAGTTTTGGATAGATTCTGTGGCATTCTTGGGACATATGGTATCCGTAGAGGGTATCAAGGTGGATCCTAAGAAGATTGAGGCGGTTCAGTGTTGGCCACGGCCTACTTCAACGACTGAGATCAGGAGCTTCTTGGGTCTGGCAGGTGATTATCGCCGATTTGTGGAGGGTTTTTCATCCATTGAAGCTCCTCTGGCTAGATTGACCCAGAAGAATGCCCATTCTGATGGTCCGACGAGTGTGAGGTGAGCTTCCAGAAGCTCAAGACAACATTGAACTCAGCACCAGTTCTAGTGTTTCCTTCTGGTTCTGGGATGTTTACAGTTTATTGCGACACATCACCCGTTGGTTTGGGATGTGTGTTGATGCAGGATGGGCAAGTTATTGCATAAGATTCACGTTAGCTGAAGGTTCATGAGAAGAATTACCCTGTGCACGATTTGGAGTTGGCGGCGATTGTTCATGCTCTTACGATTTGGAGGCACTACTTGTATGGGGTGCCTTGTGAGGTTTATACAGACCATCGCAGTTTGCAACACTTATTCAACCAGAGGGATCTTAATTTGAGGCAGCGTAGATGGCTTGAGTTGCTGAAGGATTATGCCATCACCATTCTTTATCACCCGGAAAAGGCAAATGTGGTTGTAGACGCCTTAAGCAGGAAGGCAGAGAGTATGGGTAGCTTGGCTTTCATTTCAGTAGATGAGAGACCTCTAGCTTTAGACATTCAGTCCTTGGCTAATCGCCTGGTGATATTGGACCTTTCAGAGCCCAGCCGAGTTCTTGCACGTGTTGTTAACCAGTCTTCATTATTGGGGGAGATCAAGGCTCGACAGTTTGATGATCTGCACTTGGAAGACCTCCGGGAGACAGTGTTACAGGGTGGTGCCAAAGAGGTTTCTATTGGCGAGGATGGTGTCTGAGGCTTTAGGGTCGCTTATGTGTCCCTAATGTTGATGGCCTGAGGAAGAGGATTCTAGAGGAGGCTCATAGTTCACGGCATTCTATTCATCCTGGTGCTACGAAGATGTATCGTGACTTGAGGAAGCACTACTGGTGGAGGAGGATGAAGAAAGATATAGTGGAGTATGTAGCTAGATGTATAAATTGCCAGCAGGTTAAGTATGGGCACTAGAGGCCAGGAGTCCTACTCCCGCAGATGCCTATACCTGAGTGGAAATGGGAGCGCATCACTATGGACTTCGTAGTTGGGTTGCCTCGGACTTTGTGGAAGGTTGATGCTGTTTGGGTCATTTTGGACAGGTTGACCAAGTCGGCACATTTCATTCCAGTAGCTACTATTTATACTTCTGAGAGGTTGGCCGAGATCTACATTCGGGAGATAGTTCGGTTTCACGGTGTGCCTGTGTCCATTATATCAGATCGAGGTCCTTAGTTCACCTCGCACTTCTGGAGAGCAGTACAGAGTGAGTTAGGCACCCGGGTAGAGCTCAGCACAACATTCCACCCTCGGACTGACGGGCAGTCGGAGCGGATAGTTCAGATATTGGAGGAAATGCTCAGAGCATGTGTGATTGACTTCGGAGGGCAGTGGGACCAGTTCTTGCCTTTGGCCGAGTTTGCTTATAATAACAGTTATTATTCCAGCATTGATATGGCTCCATTTGAAGCCTTGTATGATCGACGATGTCGTTCTCCCATCGGGTGGTTTGGGCCTGGCGAGGCAAAGTTATATGGCACCGATATGGTGAAGGATGCTTTGGAGAAAGTGAAGTTGATTCAGGAGAGGCTTCGCACTGCACAGTCCAGACAGAAGAGTTACGCGGACCAGAAGGCGCGTGATGTATCATTTATGGAATGCGAGAAGGTTCTGTTGAAAGTCTCGCCGATAAAGGGTATTATGAGATTTGGAAAGAAGGGCAAGCTGAGCCCAAGGTTTATAGGCCCATTTGAGGTGCTGAGACGAGTTGGGGAGGTTGTTTATGAGCTTGCTTTACCTCCCAGTTTATCAGGAGTTCATCCGGTCTTTCATGTGTCCATGCTCCGGAGATACCACGCCGACATCTCTCACATGGTGGATTTCATCACCATTAAGCTAGATGAAAGGTTGGGTTACGAGGAGGAGCCAATTGCTATCATTGACATGCAGGATCTCCAGTTGAGGTCCAAGAGGGTTTTCGCCGTAAAGGTCCAGTAGAGGGGCCAACGAGTCGAGGAGGCGACTTGGGAGTCCGAGGAGGACATGCAGAGCAGATATCCACACTTATTCAGCACTCCAGGTATGATTCTAGACCCCTTCGAGGCCGAATGTTTGTTTAAGAGGGGAAGAATGTAACGACCCGACCAGTCATTTTGTATTCTAGGACCCCGTGCCCGTAAATGAGACTTGCCGTAGTTGCTTTTACTGATTTATACTTGCGGAGATGGTTTGTTAGAGGTTTGGAGGAGCTTGGGGTGGTATAGGAACACGTAGTTCCTTAAGGTTGGCCTTAAAGGCGAAGTTTGACTTCGGTCAACAATTTTAGTAAACGACCTCAGAATCGAGATTTGAAGGTTCCTATAGGTTCGTGTGATGATTTCGGACTTGGGCGTATGTTCGGAACGGGTTTTGGATGACCCGGGAGCGTTTTGGCGCCAAATAGTGAAATATGATTCCTTAAGTTCAAAAATTGAGGTTTGGAACGTGTTTTTGTGTTATCGAGATCCGAACGGAATTCCAAGATCGGGAATAGTTCCTTTATTTCATTTATGACTTGCTCGCAAAAATTGGTGTCATTCTGAGTAGTATAAACATGTTTCGACGTGTTGGAAGCGATTTCAAGAACTTAAAGTTCTTAAGTTGAATCCAATAGGTTTTGGGGTATGAATTTTAGAATTAGTGTTGTTTCGGACATTCTGAAGGCTCTAGCGAGTCCGTATTATGATTTAGGACTTGTTGGTGTATTTTTACGGGGCCTCGGGTGAGCCCGGATGCCATTCGGACATCGCGCGAGGCAAATCAAGCTCTAAAAGAGCTGTTGGTGCAATAGACCTGGTGCGACCGCACCTGCGAAGGATCAGCCGCAGGTGCGAGACCGCAGGTGCGGTCCCAGCCTCGCAGGTGCGGCCCTAGAAGGGCTGCCCATTTTCCGCTGGTGCGGGCTATTTCCCACAGAAGCGAAGCCGCAGGTGCAGACTCCCTTCCACAGGTGTGTCCCCTGGCCCTCTTCTCATCCTCCACAGGTTCGGTCCTCGAGCCGCACGTGCGAGAACCTTGAGGCAGTAAGGTTGTCTTAAATGCGGGACTTAGTCATTTTTGAACCATTTTCTTTCATCTTGGGCGATTTGGAGAGCTTGCAAAGGAGAGATGCGACCTAGAAATTGTAAGGTAAGTAATTCATACTATAAAGTGAGTTTAATACTTGAATTTGTGGGTAGATTAACACAAAATTAGTAGAAATCATGGGTTTAGAGTAAAACCTAGGTTTTTGATAAAAATAAGAATTTACCAAAGAATTTGTGATGGAATCATGCAAAAGCTATATAATATTGATCCTTAGGTTATGAGTGATTATTTTCCTTGAAAATTTCCGGAATCCGAGCATGTGAGCCCGGATGTGTATTTTAGGATTTTCCAAATTAGATTAAAATGATCATTTAAATAGGATAATTTGGGACTTTCGAACATAGATTGATTTATTTATGTGATTTTTGGCTAGTTTTGAGTAGGCTTGAAATGAGGTAAGTCTCCTTTATAATCTTGTAAGAGGGAATTGTCCCCGTAGGTAAGATATCGAATTATATGCTATTATTTGTGGGGTCTACGCACGCACGAAGTGACGAGAGTCCATGCGCAACTACTATTATGTTATGTCGGGGAGTTTAGGATTCACAAGCATGCTCTATGTGCCGTATTTGTAATCTTAATGATAATTTACGTTGCCTAATATCACCGATTTATAAGTGAATATCTAAAAGGTTACATTTAGCCCTTTAAATAATTGGTCCTCCTCTGTAAGAATATTCTTTACTAAATTTCTAATTTCCAGTTGAATGTGTGTATATGTACGGGTACCCGTGACACACGTATGATTCGCGAGCGGGGTAGATCGACTATTATGTTGACCGCGTCGCATGTACGATTCGCGAGCGGAGTAATAGATGCATCTATGGTTCGAGTCGTTCGACCCTTTGGCAGTGCACATTTATTACTTCGTCCTATCGGCCGTACGTTCACGACATATTATGTGTTTGTTAACTGTTTGATGTTTTTGTGGTTATTTATCTGCTGAATATCCTGAAAAATGAAATTTAGTAATCTGTACGATAGAGGACCTGACACATAAAGGTAATTGTAAGGAAATTTGATGTTCCTGTCTTTATTTATAAATGCCATTCTTGCTTAGCCTTATATTTAAAACATATTATTTTGGCCCTTGTAAGTGTCACGTCGACCTCTCGTCACTACGTCTTCGAGATTAGGAGGGATACTTACTGGGTACATATTGTTTATGTACTCATGCTACGCTCAGTACTTAATTATACAGGTTCTGAGGTAGGTGAATCTGGGTATCAGTCCGGAGCTCGTCCCTGACTTATACGTGGTTTAGACTTCACCGTGAGCTGCTTCTCTTGACGACCTTCAGCAGCACTATGGAGCCTTTCTTTTGTTATTTCTGTCTATATTTTTCCCAGACAGTAGGATAGACTTTCATTTCTTTTGGTTTTACTCTACTAGATGCATGTAGACTTGTGACGCTAGTTCCTGGCACACACGCTAGTAGACTATTCTGTTGGAATGTAATTATTAAATCATGACTTCTTTTGGCCATCTCAGCTTAAAGAATTGCCTAAGCTATTCGTCACTATTAAATTGCTTAAATTTAAATTAATTAAATATTGGAAAGGTTTTGGTAAAATAAAATGAAACTCACTAGTAGATTAATGTTGGCTTGCCTGACAACGGTGTTGGGCGCCATCGCAACCTGGGTTAGGATTTGGGTCGTGACAACACCATGGTGGTGACCAGTCTCTATACTCTTTCCAGGTGTATTGATATCCCAGCCCGAAAGTAGTGCCATGACGCTTTGGCTGTATCGGCTTGGAGATGGCCTAAAGATTTTTACCAAGACCCTTGTTAGGGTCATACCCTCTCCATGCTAGCATGCTTGCTATCCCACCACTTATCTTTATCGATCGCGTTGACCCGCTCAATACGATGGTAGGTTTCTCCACCTAGCTTTCTTCTATTTTCAACCACTGGGATGGTCTGGCTAGTGTAAATCGGGTTGCTCCCATCTCCATGGATAATTACTTCTTGGTGGTTCCACTCGAACTTCACTGCCTGATGCAAGGTTGATACTACAGTCCCAGCGGCATGTATCCATGGTCGTCCCAACAACAGATTGTGGTGCAGATATATCCAGTACATTGAACTCTACATCAAACCATGTATGCCCCATCTGGAGACAGAGATTAATCTCTCCAATGGTAGCTCTCTGAGATCCGTCAAATGCCTTCACATTCATAGTCCCTTCTCGTATCTCATGCAAGCCTTTGCCCAACCTTTTCACTGTTGTCAATGGGCAAACGTTGAGGCTGGATTCCCCATCGATCAAGACTTTGGAAATGAACTTGTCTTCACATTTCACTGTAATGTGCAGTTCCCTGTTGTGATTCAAACCCTCGGGTGGCAGCTCGTCCTCGTGTAAGGTAATTTTGTGGTTTTCCAGCACCTATCCTACCATATTGGCCATTTATCCACCAGTTATGTTGTTAGGTACATATGCTTCACTCAACACCTTTAAGAGAGCATTCATGTGTGCCTCTGAATTATGTAGCAACGACATGATAGATATTTGAGCGGGAGTCTTGTTCAAATGATCGACGAATGAATACTCCCTTGCATGTACTTTCCTCCAAAGGTAATCCAGGCAGGTTTCAATAACAGGCGGTTTGTTGGAGGCCTGTTTACTGGATTCTCCCAGATGTTCTGGCGTATAAACCCTTCTTGTTCTGGTCATCCCTTGCGCAGTTTTGGCCTTTCCCTTTCTTCTAGCTTCGTCCACATAATCCTAAGGTACAACCTTGGTGCTGAAAGGCTACTTCCACCTCGAATGGAATAGGTGCAGCTGCGGGCGGTGCTACCTCAACTTCAAATGGAACTGGTGCGGTTACCTCAACCTCCACTGGCAGCTGTATCTGCACTATAATGGGATTGAGTGTGACTGCGGGTTTCTTAGGATCGCACCCTCTTTGATAAGTCTAATTGATGCCTCGGGATCCCATTCCTCATCAGTCTTTATCATATTGATACCTTCACCCCTATGATCTGGGAGGGGGTTATTGCGGTTGGGCATAACTTCCTTTGCGTGGATGACCTTATTATCAATCAAGGTCTGAATCTTATCCTTCAGTGTTCAACACTCGTCAATGATGTTCCCTTTCATACTAGAATGATATGCATAAGTTTTATTTGGGTTGACCCATTGGGATGCATTCTCCATGGCCACAACAGGGATAGGGGTAACATAACCAGCAGCCTTCAACCTTTCATACAGCTGGTCAATGGGTTCAGCAATGATAGTGTATTGTTTGGGTAGTTTACGGTCAAAGTTAGGCCGGGGGCTTGGGTAGTTTGGACGAGTTGGAGGTGACTGAAAGTAAGATGGTTGGGAATTATATGTATGGTAAGCAGTGGCTGGTTGGGAATATATTGGGAGGTGATGGTTGATATGTGGGTGGATGTGTTTGGTATGCGAGTGGAGGGGTTTAATATACAAATGGAGTTTTGGGTCCTTGGGCGACCATTACTATCCCCACGTCCTTCTTCTTCGATATACCCCCTGATTGCAATGCTTGATTCGTGGCATGCAGTTCCTCGAAGTTTGTCACCATGCTACTCTTAATGCCCTCTTTTATCATTTCTCCGAGTTTGATGATGCAGAGAACTTATGGTTTTCAATAACCATCAACCTTTCGTAGTATTGTGGATCCTGTGCCCTGACAAAGAACTTGTTCATCTGTTCCATGTCCAATGTCGGTCTGACTTGGCTGCTTCTGACCTCTAACGAGTAGCATATTCGTGAAAGGTCTCAGTTGGCTTCTTCTTTAAGTTCTGGATGTAGAAGACATCCGACACATTTTCTAGGTTAAACCCAAATCTGTCCATGAAGTCAGAAGCCATGCTCACCCAGTTGGACCATTTCTTAGGATAAGGCATCTCATGTGAGACTTCTGATGAAGAGCTTATTCGGATCCTTTCATCCCTTCCGACCCCTACGAGCTTGTCATAATAGGTTCTCGGATGAACCTTGGGATCACCTGTTATGTCAAACATTTCGAACTTGGGAGGTTTGTAACCCTCCAGCAGTTCCACATCTGGTTGTATGCATAGGTGGTCGTAGTTCAGACCTTCTATCCCTTTACCTCCTTCGATGCCTTGAACCCTACTTGTCAACTTCTTGAGCTCCTCAGCCAAGTTCTTAATGAGCAATTCCTTCTCAGCGGATTCTGGTGTATAGGATATGGGTTGAGTGTAGTGAGGTAAGGTCTCCATGTATATTGGGTTGTTTTGGTGACCGGGAGTTTGGGTAAAATGATGATCATTAGCGGAGTACTAGGGTGTGGTAATAATTTGTGGGGTATTTTGTGGAGTATGGTAGGTGTTTTACTGATATTGTGGTGGGATAGTCTGATTCTGTGGTGGGGTCGTATAATGGTGAGGTGCGGGAGGATTCTGTGGGCGTTTGTTGGGTGTGTTCTGAGGTGGTACAGGATTCTGGGTGTTTGAGTGGTTAACGTCTAGGATGTTGAGTGTGAGAGAGAGGTTTGCTAGGCTCTGGACCTGCTCGAGCTCATCCTGAAGTTCTAGTATTCTCTGCTCAAGCCGTGAGACCGCATCATTTGGGGTCTAATTACCCCGACCATCGGAAGCTTCTGCATGTTCAACATATGTATTGTTGTCTTTTCTGGTGCCGTTCAAATCATCCATTTTCGCTTTTCCTTTCCTTTTGGTGGAATAGGAGGAGGACAAGTTGGAGGGCCCATGGATCTTGTGTGATAAGTTGATGATGCCAGTATGCACGAACCAACCTTTGAGGAATGGGAATAATCAAAAAGAAAGAAAGAAAACAAAAGGTAGCCAAGTCAGTAAGAGTTCTGAGAAGAGTATTTACAGTATTCAAGCACATTTTGCGGGAATGTAAATTCGTGTCCTAATTTGGGAACCTCGTTGTGCCCGAGGTAGGCCTAGCAAAAAGTTATTTTGGAGAACTTAAATGCCAATAATTGCCTCATTTCATTAATATAAAAATAGATGAATCCAACACGACACTAAGATAATAAAAGATAAGTCACTACTAGCACTTGGCCTTATTACATTTAGAAAAGTAAATAAATCTAATCTACTTGGTCCCATAAGGTCCTTCCCCAGGTTTGATCTTTCTGACTCCTTCGACTAGGTTCCCCAGTTCGCGCAGACCCAATAGCAGTTAGACTCTTGCTAGATGTCCTCCCTCGCTTCCTTCAACATTTTGGCATTCGACGACCCTCTTTCTTATCTTTCCCTCCAGCTTCATCAAACCTTGCTCCAGATATTCTAATCTTTCATTGGAGGTGATAGCCATCTCTCTCCATTCATTAATCAGTCTCATGTTTGTCTCGTGTATCTCCTAATGTTCGGCCTCAAAGTCATGAATCCTCTTGTGCAATTGTTGTATTTGACTTGGGTATCAGAATCTTCATCTATGACCCTGTTTCCTCGACCGATTCCTGGCTCCACTACCCCAGCTTAGCTGTCCTCTAACCATGCCGGGTAAAAGGGTGCATATCCCGCATAGTACCTGTCCGGCTCGATGGTGTCCTTCTCCACAATGATCTTGCAGTGCCACATATGCTGAGCTTGGCACCTGTAAGGGATGTCGTCATCCTAAAAATCTGCTCGGAAATGACTCATCTTCGCTACCCGTGGTACGACCTGCTTCTTTCCTGCTTGTCTCATAACCCTGATGGAAACATAAGGGTATATCCCCCTTAACCCTATCAACACTAAGTGAGGAGCGTCCTTAGACCTGATGATGAACTCGTCAGTAGGGAACCATTCAAACATCCACTAGATCTGATCCTCAGTCAAATTGTCGAAGAACTCCACCCATTCTTTAGCATTTTCTGGTTGAGCAAACCTATAAGTCATCCTCTTAAGGTGATGTAAGGCTATGTGATCATTACATTCCCTTCATGGAAACTCCTAACGGTGTTGACCCCTTTGGAGATGCTCCAATAACCAAAGTTGCATACAATAAATTGAAACCTTCTAAATGTTTGAATCCCTTTTGGCAGTAGTCCAAAGCCCGGTAAATGTCAGCTATAATCATAGGGACTATGGTGTATGTGTTTCCTTCATCCTTCCATTAGAGTTTTGAGTACCATAGCCAGCCTGGTGTGAATTATGTCCCCTTCATTGGGAACACTATCATGTCCAAGAAGCAAACAACGAACGCAAAAACTCTGCGGTGAATATGACATAAGGAAGTGATAGATAAATCATCATGGAACATAAGGTAGGACTTGCTATGACCGTATCTCTCGTACAAATAGTCAAAGGGTGTATAAGATTTCCTTAAGCACTCCAAATATTCATTCTTTTTCAGACCCATCATCTTTAGAAACCCCTTACCAGTGCGATTTTCCGTCACCAATAGACCAGAGTTGTCCCAAGGTAGCCCAACAAATCCCCCTATTTCTTCTAGGAGCAGGGTCATTTCTATGTTCCAAAGCGGAACACAGACCTTTCACTGTCCCAGAACATAGTTGCAACTTCAATCAACATGTTGTTTGGTTGGATGTCTAACAGAGAAGGTAAATTTCCCAAGACTTTTCTCACATGTTTCTTGTCACTTGAGGAAAGATATTCCCACCAATCCAGTAGCAGTGGTGGTATATTACGGACCATGCCGAACCTGGGGACCTCGTGCCTCATTTTTTGTAAAACAAATAAGGTTAGGACTTTTCCCCCCTCCTGATTCAACTATTTATACATCCATGATTAGCATATTGGAATTTAAGTTCTCCAAACTGTAGACGCGTAATTTTTGACCCTCCCCGAGATATTATACTTTTTAGCGTTTAAATATTTAGTTTAGGCCTAATATCGTCATTTTAGCTAGTTTTACCTCTTTTACTTTATTTTAAGTACAAAATTAAAAAAAATACAAAAAATGAGTTTACTTTAATATTTAATTAATTAAGTTTCAATTAATATTTTTAGAATTATAGATTTTGTATCATTTTTACAAGGAAGAGTGAGTTTTTGGGTTGTAAAGTCCATTTTTTGGTCTTTGGCCCAAGTTCAAAAGCCCATTCCCCTTAGCCCAATACCCACTAACCTAACCCTAAAACCTATACTCTTATTATAATACACCCCAATACACATACAGAAAAGGATACAGAACAAAAAGAAAAAAATCGGCAGCCATCTCTGAAGGAGCTCAGCCGCAGCTCATCTGCTTCTTTCGCAAAAGAGTCAGACCCTCTTCAAAGCTTTCAGGCTCCACACTAAAAAGAGAGAACAAAAATCAGATACACACTGAAAAGATCGGTTCCTCTCAATTCTCAATTCTCTGTTCCTAGCAGCCGTTTTTTTCTCTCTCTCACCTCACCCCACAAACATAAACACACACACAAATAAGGAAAAAAACACACGCACACACAATGATGGATGAAATGGAATTTTGAAAGAAAGTTTGGTGTAATTTTGGGTTATGATCCAATAGAGAAACCGTGGTGTTGGAATTGATCTTTTTGGAATTAGCCAATATGGATAAAAATGGTATAGTTTGAGGTTTTGGCGTCAGTGTTAAGTCGCACGCCGAGGTTGATTCTGGTGCCGGTTCGAGGTTCTGGTTCACGATTTCGGCGCTTTAGTCTAGAGATGGTTACTTTGTTATTCTGATTAGTTACAAAATTTCAGCTTTATTCATATATAAAAGGTATGTTTCCATCTTATCCTTTGTCAATTGCCATATTATTTGGTGTTGGAATGATATATTTAACCAAATTTCTTATTTGTGATATCCCGTTCTTCATTGAAATTTCTCGTAATTGATTGGCTTGGAGTTAATTCACTACCTGATATAATTAGGATGAAATGTTATTTTGTTTACATTCTTATTCGATTTTTGATGTTGGCTTCGTTTGAAATAGAAGATATAGGAACTGGTTTGAATAAATGGTCCAATTGTTTAATTCCATCAGCCCAATACAAATGATCCCATCAGTTGGCCCGTTTTTAAATTAGCATTAATTCATAATATCTTCGCCAAAATTCTCAGATAAATCACGAACACCTTAATTTGTTTTAGGGGCATAATAAATTATCGTGGCTATGGGCTCGGTTCCCGTTGCATGGTCGCAATACGTAGGTCCGAATTCGGGTGTGCATTTCATGTGACCCAACCATAAGTCCAAACAATAAAAATTAACATGTTGTGAATTGCGGGTGCGTTTCACGTAGCGCAATTTGCAATGTGTATAATATTATAAGTCAAAGTTCGGGTGTGCATTTCATGTGACCCGGTTATAACTTTGTTGAATATTAATAAATAAATATGTCGTAAATCGCGGGTGCATTTCATGTGGCGCGATTTGCAACGTAAACCAAAACGAAAATGTACGATATCGTGATTTTGTTTCAAAATAATTTCGTAAATAACTAATAGCGGCTAGAAGTTAAAAAGTGCACAATAGGTTTAGATATGTAATAAATCGGATAATTAGGCCAATTATTAATAGTTGAGCGACCGTGCTAAAACCACGGAACCCGGGAATGCCTAACACCTTCTCCCGGGTTAACAAAATTTCTTATCCCGATTTCTGAGTTTCGCGGACTGTAAAACATAGTCAAATTTCCTCGATTCGGGATTTTAAACCGGTGACTTGGGACGCCATAAATTATCCAAGTGGCGACTCTGAATTTTAAATAAAATAATCCCGTTTCGATTATTGTCATTTTAATTGGAAAAACTCCCTTATACCCTTCCGGGGGTAGTAAAAAGGAGGTGTGACAGCTCTGGCGACTCTGCTGGGGAACAAGAACCCAGAACTTCTGGTTCAGGGTTCAGAATTCGAGCTTAGAATAGCTGTTATGATTGGCTTTATTTATTACCTGATTTTATTTACATGTTGGGGGCTAATGTGCTAAATGTTGCTTTTTTACTGCTTTGATATTATCTGAACTGTATATAAACCGCTACAAAATCCCTCTCTTCTATATTATGAGGAGTGCACGCTGGCGTGACTTCTTTCTGTTAGTGTCATACCCCAATTTAGAATGAGGTTCAGACAAGTTTCAAAGCCGGATGATCTTTTGGTTACCGGTACGCTGCCCCCCCTCGGCTCGAGTTGTCCGCTCGGGTAAGCCTGGTCTAGAACAAAAACGCAGGATTAAAACTTAGAATGACATAACCTCATACCGGATCCCTAGTAGGTGCGTTTGTTTGCATCACGTGCATTTGACTTAGGGGACTCAACACAGGGGTTGGGTCCATCTAGGACAGGTGCACTCCAAAAAATAAAATACGATCTTGATGCATTTATGTGCTACATGTTACATTCTTCAAGGGTAAAATGGGTCATTTGGCGGACCAATGATGGTTGAGGATAAATGAGAAACCTATTTATTTAGTTATCTTTCATGAAAAAGACCAAAAAAATAAAAATGAAAATCCAAAAAAAAAAGTTTTTTGCAATTTCCCATCATTTTTTTTTCAAAAAATTTTTTGTTAAAAATTAGGAAAAAAAAATCCAAAAATATTTTACATGTCGTCATCATTTTTCAAAAAATAGAAGACAAAAAATATGTTTGTTTTCTTTCAAATAAGTGTTTTTTTAATTCTTGCCCGTATCCGATCTTCCTGAACTACGCATACCTGATTCTCGTCTTTCGGGGCGGAATACGTAGGCAACCCACATAGGGTCTGGTCTTCCTAGTGAATCTTAGGTTCTTGGCTTCGCGGGGTCGTAGCCAAATCTTGCATGTTTAGCCACATAGGTTTTTTTTTGCAAATAGGGTTATTCTCTCAAAGTGGCTTGTTATCCAATATCTTAGAGCCCTAAGTCCATAACAATGTGTCCTTTCCGTTTTAAGGTCCATCCATATGAATTTGCGTGTCTAGCCACTTTTGCCCAAATCGACCATTCTTGCAAATAGGTCATTATCGCAAAGGAGGTTCAATGACCCATGTCTTAGGATGTTGAGTTCACAACTAGGTGTCATATTACCTTAAGGCCCGTCCTTTTGAGTTTGCATCTTTAGCCACTTTTGGCCAAATCGACCATTCTTGCAAATGGATCATTTCTGCAAATTAAATTTGAGCCATGATTACTGGGAGTCTGAAGTCATATAAGTCTTAGTGAGATATTTCATGCTTTTGAGGTCACCTTTGTTGAGTTTGCACTAATAGCCACCCTTGGCCGCGTAGGTCATTTTGCAAAAATAGCTCAATCATGTCTTGCATGTGTCCAATAGGAGGTGTTGTGGCGTCGCATTGCGTCTCGAGTCACTAACTCTATTTGGTCTTACTTTTCTCATACATGTGTGGATTTACTTACCAGAGCATGACAGATACCCCAGGACCATTCCAGTCAGACCGTTGCACACACAAGCTGCTTGAAGAAACTTTTTATTTTTGAGTCTATTTTATGTTGTCTGTTAATTTTTAGTCTTGTAAAGTAGTATCAAGTCTGTCAGTCTAGTTAAGATTTTCGTGTCTTTTGTTATAGTACTTCCGGTTTTGTATTTGAAAAACCCAAAAAAGTTATAAATGCAAAATCCAAAAGATTTTTGTTTTTTACTAGTTTATTTTATCCATTATTTTTTCGGAACTACGCTTGTTCTGATTCATGTGGAACATGATACGTAGGCAACCTACATAGGGTTCGATCAATTCATTTAAAAAAATTATCAAAAAAAAAAATAAAGAAAAGAAAAGAAAAAAAAAGAATGAATTTATGGGACGTGAGGGGTGAGAAGAAAGAAGCTAGTGATAAGTAAAAGAAAAGAGAGGAAGAAAAATGAGCAAGCCAAGGAGTGCTAGTAAAGAAAGAAGAGAAGATTGAAATGAACAAAATTGGGATGATGCCAAATGACCTGGTGACCCTTGAAGTCATTCTAGAAGCGTTAATTGTTGTAGGTGCATGGCACACAACGTGATGTTTTTATCTGATAAATGTCCTAACGCTAACATGCTGGATTTGTTTTGCTCCTCTATGATATTTTAATTGTTATCATAACAGAGGGTGGTTAGTTTGTGGCGAGTCATATGTACAACATAAGTTCAAATAGCGAGGTAGCCATGACTGGCAAAGAATTGGACACATGTGTTGTTGATCCGCTTAAGGGGATTGTTGAATCGGAATCGGAACTGAGAGAAGAGGTCTTAGGGTTGAAAGGACATGTGGTCGAAATATACCAAGCTTGGATTAGTGGGTTTCCTCCACCATTATTTCCCACTAACTACACCGAAAGCCTCGTCATAATTCCACCACTATCACAAATCCAGATTCCCACTGCTGCTGATATCTCCCCACAACCTTTTCACACTCCACATCCCAAAACCACCTCCACCCCATATCCTGCTCCTTTGACCACTCATGTTTTTGTAGCTCCTCCACCATCTACTCTTCCTCGTTCCTCTAACGAGACTGTGTTCAAAATCCCTGATGCCCAACGCTATGCTCCAGAACCAATTTTCAAATTCTCGGATTCATACTCTTATGCTCCTCATTTTGAGCTTCCCGGTGAAACTGAAAAGCCTGCTAAGACATTAAGGCATGACGAGATATCCAGAAAGCTGAAAGATATTCGTCCGTGTGCGGGATTTAAAATACCAAAGTTTAGCTTATATGATGGGCGGGGAGATCAAGTAGCCCATCTGAAGGGTTATTGTAGTGAATGGAGGAGTGTCGTCGGGAATGATGAATTGTTGATGGCGTATTTCAGTGAGAGTTTGAGTGGAAAAGCCTTGGAGTGGTATACTCGTCAGGATGTCAGTAAGTGGCATGCATGGGATGACATTACTCAAGATTTTTTTCGGCACTATCAGTACAATGTAGATATTATCCCAGACTGCTCCTCCCTATCTCAGATAGAAAAGAAACCCGAGGGAAGTTTTGGGGAGTTTATGCTCAGATGGAACGAACAGGTTGCTCAAGTCAGTCCTCTGATTTATAGAAAAGATGTTGTTCAACCCCGCCAATGTCAGGATCCAGTGAGCATTCCTGCTAAACACTTTCAGCCTCAATACCGACCCCATGGACATCCTCGTACTCCATATAATCCTCACCAATGCTGCTTTCCTTCACAAAATCCCCAAAGTCATACCCCACATTCCCAATACTCTATCCATAATGCACCGCCGTATGCTCCACACCCACGAAACTCGCAACGGCTGGCACTGCCTCCACAAATGTCTTACCCGCCTCTACAAGAATGTCAATCACCTACCCGAAAGAGGTTCCAACCAAGGCCGGAGTACAAAATGAGAAGGCATCAACAAAGAAATAGTTTTACGCTGATTGGAGAATCCTACACAAGCTTGTTTGAAAAGTTGAAACATTCTGGCCTGATTGAGCCACTCCTTGGCTACACTCCGGACCCATATGCAAGAGGTTTTGATC
>ML298938.1:31926-76563 GCA_005239495.1 Nicotiana undulata
GATTGGAGAATCCTACACAAGCTTGTTTGAAAAGTTGAAACATTCTGGCCTGATTGAGCCACTCCTTGGCTACACTCCGGATCCATATGCAAGAGGTTTTGATCCTACTAAACGGTGCATGTACCACTCTAATGTCCAAGGGCATAGCATTGAAGATTATCGTGCTTTGAAAAGGGAAATAGAAAGAATGGTTCAAGAAGGGATAATTGTGGTCCAAGGCAGTAATACCCCAAGTGTCACACATAATACGCTACAAGTACATGAAAACGTATAAATTATTGGGACAATTTGCAATAACGAAAGGTTGGTCGAAGGAGTCAATGAGCCGCCTGTTGGAGACAATGTGATTGAAGTTGGTGAAAGTCCCGGTAATTTTGATGTGCAACTCAGTGGCTAAGGTCTCGAGCTTATTAATTAGAAAGCACCTCATTTCCTCGTCGGGAAGGAGTCTTGGCAGTTCATTTTGACTTCTTTTCTGCTATCTGGTTATTTCGGGGTTGTAATCCAGATTTTATCTTGTTTGTTTTGGTGATTCAAACCCTTCCTTCCTCTTTTGCTTTTCTCTAGAACTCTTGTTAGTTAGTTTTGTGTCTCTGAGTTTGTCATCTAGGTTTGTTTAGGTGTTGTTCAAACCCTTCCATCCCTTGGTCAAATGAGATTTTGTTTGTCTGTTACTTGCAGTCTTAGTTTAGTTCTTTTCTTGTATATTATTCTTTTCAGGCTAGTTCTAGTGACATGACATGCATGCTGAGTTTTTAGCCAGATCTTGAAAGCCAATCTAATCATGGAATAATGAAACATGGTTTTGAATATGATAAAAGATGCGTTTGAGTAAACAAGTAAGGATTCACACATGTTGAGATAACTTGAAGCTCGAATTGAGTGAAATTGAGGCAATTAGTACGAGAAATCAAGAGGTTGATAAAAGCATACAACAAGGGAATGTGTCTCAAACAGTTTGAGGTGGATCGGTCAGTGTTGAAACGCATCCTTCCGCATCAGGCTGAAGCAAAAGGCAAGTTCTCCCCAAATTGGCAGGGGCCGTTCATCATTACGAGAGTGTTGTCCAATGGTGCTTTGTATTTAACAGATATAGAAGGCAAATGTGTAGATATGGCTATCAATTATGATGCAGTCAAAAGATAGTATGTATGATTTCTTTGGTTTAAATTGTGTTCGTTTGTACTTGGCATGTTTTGAAGATTGGAATGACGAAGGCATTTTATTCTGCTATCTAAACACTTTACCCTTTGTTACCCCTTTGAGCCTTATTTATTTTATTTCATACCCCTCTTTTGGAATCATTAGAAAGGTTCATAACCACAGACACAAAAGGTGAATAAAGAAGGAAAGGAATGAAAAAGAGTGAAAAAAGGGAAAGAAGAAGAAAAAAAAAAGAAAAAAAAAGAAAGAAAAGAAAAAAAAAGGAAGAGAAAAAGAGAAAAGTAACAACAACAAAGCAATTCCTATGACATGAACTACGTTCGACCTGATTCCTTTTAAGGATATGTAGGCAGCCTCACGGCTCGGTCCCATCCAAATAAAAATTCAAAAGCCCCAAGCAAAGAAACCGGGGCAGAAGCTGTGGCTATATAAAAGATCTGATTCCAAAAGTTGTAATTGTGAACCCACTCAATTTGTTTTGAGCCTTTATCCTTTCTTTCTAACCCCATCCAAAAGCCCGCATTACGGGCCAAAGGAAGACCTGCCGACCAATATTTGAGAGTGCCAAGTCAAGCGAGACAGAGGTATGATTCACACCAGGGGCAACACTCTGTGCCGCACAAAGGAAAAATGAATAAAATGAGAGAGTCTTATTGGTGAAAACCTTCACAGGCACCGTAAGGCGACAATGAGTTGAGAGATGAACAAATGAGAGAGGTCTGTTGGATAAAAACCTTCAGGGCACCGCAAACCGAACAAGGTCAGTGACTTGGAGAAGATATTGGGTTATGGAGATTCGGGGCATAAGGGCATGAACTAAAAACATGATTGGTTGGATGGATTAGGCTGATCAATCCAAAATGCATGTCATGATCATTGGAGTCAGTCGCTTCACTCAGATAAGTCTTTTTTCCATTTTTCTTCACATAGGTATCTTTGTTCAAATTTTCCTTCGTTCTTTCTGCCAAAAATCACTTCATCGTGCTCTTTGAGTCTATCTTTATGAGTCTCTTTTGAGTTAGACCTTGTTGAACAAGCAGAGAAGGATTCCAAAGACCACTGCCAGCTTTTAAATTGCACAAAGCGGAGTTCGGCCAAGCACATTACAAGTGACATGATTCAGAATGAGCAGTATGGTGACATTTGAAGTTCAGGTGATAAGGTGATTCTTGAATTTTTAAAAAATTATAAAGATTCGGTAACTTTCAGAATGAAAACACAATGCAACAAGTGGATGTAAGAGATTTAGGTCATCTAGAGGTTTTGTGGTCCAGTTTCAACCAAAAGGTCAAATAATCCCTTGCTGGCCTGAAGCAGCTCATCAGAATGAAGCATGGCAGTGGCAGAAGCAGACACTCAGCGATGATGCCACAAACTAACCACCACGTTTTCAAACTAACAAGATTTTATTTGTCTGAAACAGGGGCAAGAAAATTTGTCTGATTTGCAGGGACCCTCCATGAGGAAAGCATGGTTCAGGGGCAAGGCATTTTTTTCTTTCTGCAGAGATCATCCAGAAAAGAGAGCATGGCTCAAGTAAGTACATTTTAAGTTTTCAGGACCCGCCTGGATAATGGGATTTAATTTGAAGTTCTCAGGACCCTTCTGGACAATGGGACTTAGTTAAAATTCAAAACATCCATGAGTAACACGATCTAGCATTAAGCTCTACTTTGAGGAAATATAGTTGGTGGCAAAGTTTTCATTCTTAAGATGAGATTCAGTTTGAAATTTTCAGAACCCTCCTGGATAATGGGATTTAGTTTAAACTCTTAGAGATTTTGGGTAACATATTCAACTAACACTCACAAATGTTCCTAGTAAAAACTGAGGCATAAAATTTTCTTTGTTTTGTCTGTTTTGTTGTGACTGCAGGCACCCACCGGGAGAACAGGGTCAACGTTCGGTTTACATTTTCAAGTTCAAGAGGCATCAGAAACCCGCCTGAAGAACAGGGTCAGTGTTTAACTTTCAACTTCCTAGTTCAAGAAGCATTAGGAGAGCCCGCCTGAAGAGCGGGAGCAACTTTCAATCTTCAAGTCAGAGAGGCATCAGGAGCCCGCCCGAAGAACATGTTTACAGTTTCTAGTCAGAGAAGCATCAGGCGCCCACCTGGAGAACAAGGGAATATAGTTCAAGTTTTTGGCAATCAGGCGCCCACTTGGAGAACAAGGGAATACAGTTTGAGTTTTGGTAATCAGGCGCCCACCTGGAGAACAAGGGAATACAGTTCAAGTTTTTTGCAATCAGACGCCCACCTGGAGAACAAGGGAATACAATTCAAGTGTTTGGTAATCAGGCGCCCACCTGGAGAACAAGGGAATACAGTTCGAGTTTTGGCAATCAGGCGCCAACCTGGAGAACAAGGGAATGCAGCTCAAGATTTTGGCAATCAGGCGCCCACCTGGAGAACAAGGGAATACAGTTCGAGTTTTGGCAATCAGGCGCCCACCTGGAGAACAAGGGAATATAGTTCAAGTTGTGGCAATCAGGCAACCACCCGAAGAACAAGGGAATACAATTCAAGTTTTTGGCAATCAGGCGCCCACCTGGAAAATAAGGGAATACAATTCAAGTTTGGGTAATCAGGCGCCCACCTGGAGAACAAGGGAACACAATTCAAGTGCTGGTAATCAGGCGCCCACCTGGAGAACAAGGGAATATATTTCAAGGTTTTGGCAATCAGGCGCCCACCTGGAGAACAAGGGAATACAGTTTGAGTTTTGGTAATCAGGCGCCCACCTGGAGAACAAGGGAATACAATTAAAGTGTTTGGTAATCAGGCGCCCACCTAGAGAACAAGGGAATACAGTTCGAGTTTTGGCAATCAGGCGCCCACCTGGAGAACAAGGGAATGCAGCTCAAGATTTTGGCAATCAGGCGCCCACATGGAGAATAAGGGAATACAATTCAAGTTGTGGAAATCAGGCACCCACCTAGAGAATAAGGGAATACAATTCAAGTTTTTGGCAATCAGGCGCCCACCTGGAAAACAAGGGAATACAATTCAAGTTTTTGGCAATCAGGCGCCCACCTGGAGAACAAGGGAATACAGTTCAAGTTTTTGGCAATCAGGCGCCCACCTGGAGAAAAGGGAATACAATTTCAAGTTTTGGTAATCCGGCGCCCAACTGGAGAACAAGGGAATACAATTAAAGTTTTTGGTAATCAGGAGCCCACCTGGAGAACAAGGGAATACAGTTCGAGTTTTGGCAATCAGGCGCCCACCTAGAGAACAAGGGAATGCAGTTCAAGTTTTTGGCAATCAGACGCCCACCTGGAGAACAAGGGAATACAGTTTCAAGTTGTGGAAATCAGGCGCCCACCTGGAGAACAAGGGAATACAGTACAAGTTTTTGGCAATCAGGCGCGCACCTGGAGAATAAGGGAATACAGTTTCAAGTTGTGGAAATCAGGCGCCCATATAGAGAGCAAGGGAATACAGATCAAAATTTTGGCAATCAGGCGCCTACCTGGAGAACAAGGGAATACAGTTAAAGTTTTGGCAATCAGGCGCCCACCTGGAAAACAAGGGAATACAGTTCAAGTTTTTGGCAATCAGGCGCCCACCTGGAGAACAAGGGAATACAAGTTCAATTTGTGGAAATTAGGCGCCCACCTGGAGAACAAGGGAACACAATTTCAAGTTTTGGTAATCAGGCGCCCACCTGGAGAACAAGGGAACACAATTCAAGTTCTGGTAATCAGGCGCCCACCTGGAGAACAAGGGAACACAATTCAAGTTCTGGTAATCAGGCGCCCACCTGGAGAACAGGGGAATTCAATTCAAGTTTTTGGTAATCGGGCGCCCACCTGGAGAACAAGGGAACACAATTCAAGTTCTGGTAATCAGGCGCCCACCTGGAGAAAAAGGGAATAAAGTTCGAGTTTTTTCAATCGGGCGCCCACCTGGAGAACAAAGGAACACATCTTCCAGTTTTGGCAATCAGGCGCCCACCTGGAGAATAAGGGAATACAGTTTCAAGTTTTGGTAATCAGGCGCCCATCTGGAGAACAAAGGAATACATTCAAGTTTTGGCAATCAGGCGCCCATCTGGAGAACAAGGGAATACAATTTCGAGTTTTGGAAATCAGGCGCCCACCTGGAGAACAAGGGAATACAGTTCGAGTTTTGGCAATCAGGCGCCCACCTGGAGAACAAGAGAACATAATTTCAAGTTTTGGTAAACAGGCGCTCACCTGGAGAACAAGGGAATACAGTTCGAGTTGTGGAAATCAGGCGCCCACCTGGAGAACAAGGGAATACAGTTCAAGTTTTTGGCAATTAGGCGCCCACCTGGATAACAAGGAATACATGTTAAGCTTTGGCAATCAGGTGCCCACCTGGAGAACAAGGGAATGCAGTCCAAATCTCGGCAATCAGGAACCCACCTGGAAAACAAGGGAACCCATTTCAGAATTCAATTCGCGTTAGCAGCAACAGAAGCTCGCCCAAGAATTCGAGTCGACAATACGAGATGATCAACAGAAGTAGTCTCAATCTAGAATAAAAGAAGAAAAACAAAAAAGAAATATCCAAGTGTAGAAGCGGAGACAAGATATGGATTGCTCAAGACATGACTGAGTCACAAGCTTTGGATGTCCCGTCGTGCTTCGTCGAATCCGTGGAAGAATAAATCAGCACCTGGAACTGGTAAGCGCAATGGTTCAAATCTAAAGTCTGCATGAAGACCATTCAAGACTCAAGATCAAGCTTCAGAAGACTTATAGATAGGAATCTTGTAACTGATAGTTGACAGGTTTAGTTAGTCTTTTTCATTTTGATGTAATAACGGGGCCGCAGACCGGGACCTCAACAGAACGGAACCTCAATCGGCTCTTCACCTCAGTATACTCCATCACTCTCCCTACCTCTGATCTACATGTGGCCTGATTCCTTTATAGCCAAGGATATGTAGGCAGCTCAGATACCAGGGCTCGGTCACATTCTCCTTTTCTTTAAGTTTTTGGTCTCTCTAAATAAGGGTCGGGTCAAAAAACCCGTCTAGTCGTTCTTTGTCTGAAAACTCTTCGTGTTTCCAGTCAAAGAGGGGAAGTTGTAGACGCGTAATTTTTGACCCTCCCCGAGATATTATACTTTTTAGCGTTTAAATATTTAGTTTAGGCCTAATATCGTCATTTTAGCTAGTTTTAACTCTTTTACTTTATTTTAAGTACAAAATTAAAAAAAATACAAAAAATGAGTTTATTTTAATATTTAATTAATTAAGTTTTAATTAATATTTTTAGAATTATAGATTTTGTATCATTTTTACAAGGAAGAGTGAGTTTTTGGGTTGTAAAGTCTATTTTTTGGTCTTTGGCCCAAGTTCAAAAGCCCATTCCCCTTAGCCCAATACCCACTAAACTAACCCTAAAACCTATACTCTTATTATAATACACCCTAATACACATACAGAAAAGGATACAGAACAAAAAGAAAAAAATCGGCAGCCATTTCTGAAGGAGCTCAGCCGCAGCTCATCTACTTCTTTCGCAAAAGAGTCAAGACCCTCTTCAAAGCCTTCAGGCTCCACACTAAAAAGAGAGAACAAAAATCAGACACACACTGAAAAGATCGGTTCCTCTCAATTCTCAATTCTCCGCTCCTAGCAGCCGTTTTTTTCTCTCTCTCACCTCACCCCACAAACAGAAACACACACACACAAATAAGGAAAAAACACACGCACACAGAATGATGGAGGAAATGGAATTTTGACAGAAACTTTGGTGTAATTTTGGGTTATGATCCAATAGAGAAACCGTGGTGTTGGTATTGATTTGTTTGGAATCAGCCAATATGGATAAAAATGGTATAGTTTGAGGTTTTGGCGTCAGTGTTCTGTCGCACGCCGAGGTTGATTCTGGTGCCGGTTCGAGGTTCTGGTTCGCGATTTCGACGCTTTAGTCTAGAGATGGTTACTTTGTTATTCTGATTAGTTGCAAAATTTCAGCTTTATTCATATTTTAAAGGTATGTTTCCATCTTATCCTTTGTCAATTGCCATATTATTTGGTGCTGGAATGATATATTTAACCAAATTCCTTATTTGTGATATCCCGTTCTTCATTGAAATTTCTCGTAATTGATTGGCTTGGAGTTAATTCACTACCTGATATGATTAGGATTAAATGTTATTTTGTTTACATTCTTATTCGATTTTTGATGTTGGCTTTGTTTGAAATAGAAGATATAGGAAATAGTTTGAATAAATGGTCCAATTGTTTAATTCCATCAGCCCAATACAAATGATCCCATCAGTTGGCCTGTTTTTAAATTAGCATTAATTCATAATATCTTCGCCAAAATTCTCAGATAAATCACGAACACCTTAATTTGTTTTAGGGGCATAATAAATTATCGTGGCTATGGGCTTGGTTCCCGTGGCATGGTCGCGATACGCAGGTCCGAATTCGGGTGTGCATTTCATGTGACCCGACCATAAGTCCAAACAATAAAAATTAACATGTTGTGAATTGCGGGTGCGTTTCACGTAGCGCAATTTGCAATGTTTATAATATTATAAGTCAAAGTTCGGGTGTGCATTTCATGTGACCCGGTTATAACTTTGTTTAATATTAAAAAATAAATATGTCGTAAATCGCGGGTGCATTTCATGTGGCGCGGTTTGCAACGTAAACCAAAACGACAAATGTACGATATCGTGATATTGTTACAAAATAATTTCGTAAATAACTAATAGCGGCTAGAAGTTAAAAAGTGCACAATAGGTTTAGATATGTAATAAATCGGATATTAGGCCAATTATTAATAGTTGAGAGACCGTGCTAAAACCACGGAACCCGGGAATGCCTAACACCTTCTCCCGAGTTAACATAATTCCTTATCCGAATTTTTGAGTTTCGCAGACTGTAAAACAGAGTCAAACTTCCTCGATTCAGGATTTTAAACCGGTGACTTGGGACGCCATAAATTATTCCAAGTGGCGACTCTGAATTTTAAATAAAATAATCCTGTTTCGATTATTGTCACTTTAATTGGAAAAAATCCCTTATACCCTTCCGGGGGTAGTAAAAAGGAGGTGTGACACAAACAATGCACAAAACGTGGTCGTGTCCGTTGGGATTATGAAAACCCCGACGGACTTTTGGATAAGGCTTGTCTTAAAGGGTTATTATGTGGACAACATATTAACCTGGCTTGGTTTGACCATGATGCATGTACAGTTATAATCAGACTAAGGTTGCTATGAGGGTCTAGACTGGTACACTCAAGCAGATAACTTGAGGAGAAAGGCATGGAATCGTCGATTGCCCCGCTGATCGACTAGTTTTACCGCAAATAAGCCTTTCCGAATTTAAAGGGTGATATATAGGAAGAGCGCAACCACTCATCAAGCATTGCTAAAGGATTTTTTACGCATGAGTGGAGTATGATGTTGAGCATGATTTATGAAATCGTAAATAACATGTTGTCACGTATTTGCACGTTAGAAAAATAATAAATGCGGTATTTAATAATTTAAAGACAGTTAAGAAAGAAAACAAAGAGACAAGTCAGTTCCGCAGTAAAAAAAAATCATAAATGCTTGAAAATAGACAGTTAAGTTCACATAAAGGGAAAGGGAAAGGGTACACATGTATCAGTAGAATAAAGCATGATTAGACTAATTCACATAAACAAGTTTGTCATGGTAAGAGCCTAACAATCCCCAGCAGAGTCTCCATACTGTCGCGCCCTCTTTTTCCTCGCGGAGTCCGGATTTCGACATTTTCGGGACAACTCATTTCCTTTTGGGAAGGGGTATGGAATTTGAAGAGCCGCCACCTAACGGATTTAAGGTGTGTTAGGGAACCTAATGCATATAACTCATAAACCCGTTTATATTGCCAAAGATTGGGTAAGGGCTCGAAATTACCTTGAGGGGAAGGTGTTAGGCAACCCTCGAGGTCCACAACCGTGGGTCCCGGCCAAACTCATTTCAGTGAATTAGTCACAAAACAATATAAACAAAAATAGAGATCATTTTTTGAGGAAAAACGAGAATAAAATGGGTCCTAGGTTTATTAGCCTATAGGATCACTTTTGTGCAATACTCGGTAAACTTTCCTCAAATAGAGGTGTTACGCGTAGCATTAGCGCACATGTCATCATATCCTTTACTACCCAATTATCCTCCCCTTAATGGTTATCTAGGCGATGCTAATTAAATACGTACTCTATGCGTGTGTTACCCGTCCCTTACCTATGGTCCTGGAGGTGTTTAGGACCTCTGTTCAAGGTGGTTCTAGACTCACCTAAAATTCTTAAAAGGAGAAAATCTAGGCGACAAACAAATAGATAGGACTGTCATATAACATAGCAGTTAATGGCTCACATTTACCTCCTCAAATAAGTAAACAATTGCACGTCTCAAACACAGTTTTTTAAACACTTTGAAGTCCTATAGCAGGATATCTAGGTGAGCACAAGACAGAATATATACAACATTTTGTTAAGGCAAGGCAATGAGTACCTAATCAGTTTGCCTACTGATTTTATGGCTTGCTGAATCTGGACAGTTTATAAATAGTCACACAAAACAAATATTTAAACCTCAGCGTTTTAGTTGACCTACAGGCTTGCCTAGGTGTGGCTCAGCAGTATCCTATGAACATGTCACCTAAACGTGAATCCGGACCAATTATAAACCGATAATGATTTTAAACATGCAGTTTTTTTATCTGTTTAGACCCAATAGGCATGCTATCTATGTGTTGAGAATGATCACAAGCATAAACACATAAATTGATTTTACGTATTTATTTCTACAAGCATGATATCTAAGCATTGAGATTGTTTTTATACTTATTCCTTATAGGCATGATGGCTAAATGATGAAACTGGTTTTTTAGATATGTTTTACCTATAGGTATGATATCTAAGCGAGTGTAACAACATGTCCTAAAAACATGATCTGTAATGCACATATGAAGGTTTGAGAACATGATTATTAAGGCAGAATTAATAAATGACCCTAGAACAAGACGTCTAACGCAACTGTTAGAATGCAGAGTTTTTAGAATGGAAATTTAGAACAAATAGTAAGATGAGTCCTATAGACATGATTTCTAATTCACATAACAATCTTATAGGCATGGTTTCTAATGCATGTAGACAATCATAACAATCCTACGAGCATGGTTTCTAATGCATGTAGACAATCATAACAATCCTACGAGCATGGTTTCTACCCGATTCTCACAAAAGATATAAAAAAGTCCCTCCCATTTTACTATTAGCCCCAATTTACAAGAATTATTATTACAGCCCAAATACAAATGAATTACAGAATGAACACTGTTGTACTATAGGGAGCCTGGATAGGCCCAAATGTAAACCTGGAAAACCAGGCCTTCAACCAAGTCTGAAATGCCAACATCTCATGGTACCCAAAATGGTATCCTGGTGTGTCAAAGTTCCCAAGGGCCTCAGGGACCCCGGGCAATGCTCACACCAGGAACCCTTTAAATATGACAGTTTTGATGAACAAATTTAGAAAGTCCATCCACAGTGTGTCAGAGTTCAGAGGAGTCTCATGGACTCCTAGGCAGTGCTCACACTGGAGGGGCAGGACCTTAGGTATTCTAAGAGTAGGATTTGAAAGATAGTGTATGAAAATAAGGAGTGATTTTAAGAAAATAGTCTAGAAGTAAAAATAGGAATAAACAGAGTCATTGCAACACTCAGAATTCAAACAAAGGTTTCCAGCAGTCAAACAAGAAAACATGATCACAACCATTTCAAAACAAAGCTTCACACTGCCCAGATTTAACTTAATCCATTAGTTATCACTAGGTGGGGCACATAGCATGCTGGGAAGTAAAAAGACAACTATACAAGAAGGGTAACATGGTTTGGGAACATAGAAGTCATTAGTCAGGAACACATAGAAAACAGAGTGAGAGTGGAAACATGCTAGTTAACAGAACATAAAAGCAGGCAGGGGGTAGGTTGACACATTATAACAACCAGATTCTACTACATACTAAATGGACCTAACATACTCATCAAAATCCAAAACAGGAAGCACATAAGTTTAATAACCGGATTACATAACACTAGGTAGGACATAGCAACAGAAGTAATCATGTTGACTTAAAGAAATGGACAGGAAAAACATAGGTAGTCATGCTAATTGAAATCAATTCATAGAAAGTACATGGATTTAATTACACAGAAGTGGTCATACTAATTGAGGCCAATGGATAGGAAAGATGAGAGTTTAAACGCAAAAGTAAACATGCTGGTTAAAAGCAATAAACATGAAAGATGGAAGCTTAAACATAGAAGTAAACATGCTGATTAAAAGTAATAAACAGGAAAGATAGAAGTTTAAATACAGAGGTAAACATGTTAATTGAGATCAACAAACAAGAGAAGGCGTGGATTTAGCTACACAGAAATAGTCAGGGCAATGAACCGGAAAACACATAGGTATAGCTTCAATGCGTGTAAAAGGATATTGAGAGGGGAAACATACAAGTTAAAGACATCAAACAGAAGGTGAAAGTGTGCAGAACTCAGTGGTCTAGTCTTGGCTTTCAGCCGGCTAGACAATAGTAAACACAAATAGCAGAAAGGTGAGAGCAAAGTGTGTGTGTGTGTGTGTGTGAATTTCTTTCTGAATATGTTCGTGTGTTTAGAAGAATCAGAATGAGAGATTATATAGAATTTAGTGAGGTAAAACAATAAGGTAAATAATGAATCAAAGTTCATAAAATAAGGATAATCAAATAAATCAATAAGCTAATTAGGGAATCAATTCAAATAGAGAATCCGGAAGAGACCCCTTAGAATATGGAGCGTCAATTAAAAGTACAATTAGGGTTCAAATAAGGCAACAAATCAATCATATGCCATATAGGAATCAATTAACCCCCCTAAATCAGACTGATAGTTTAAATAAAGCAAGTATTACTAATTAAAGTTACAAATAAGGAAATAGATAAAAATCACAGAGAAATACCGATTTTAACAGGAAAATATAATTCGAATCCCAAAAAAATCAATCAATATATTGGATTGACAGAAATAAGCAAATAAGGGGGAAAATCACTTAAATGACTAGTGCCAGAAATAGAAAGACCTAGGGTTTAAGCATATACACAAAATTAGTCAAACTAGTAAAGAATAATCAGATTCAACACTTTGAAGTTTAAAAATCGTTTGAAGAGAACTTAGGACGAACCCTAATTTTAGAAAAGCACTGGAATCAAATAGCAATAAAGAAAACATAAGATTTTTGAGGAAAAATATCAAATAACACTTAAAACGTTTCAGATCTACAAGGATCTGAATATACCCAAGTAGTCATAAGATTAGGATTTTCAAAAATGACAAAGATGAAAGGAAAACTGTCTAAAACCATATATTCGAACCATAAATAGGAAGAAAATAGTACTCATAGATGGCCATAGACAGGCCTGTGAGAAAGGTTTCGAACAAAACCAGGTTAAATCTATTTGAGATTCTCTTAGAAATCGATGTAATTGAACAACCAGAAGATGTAGAAGGCCGGTAAGGGCCGAAAAATACAGAGAAACCCCATGGACGCGGAGTTTTTCGGTGACGGCGGCTAGCTTTTAGGAGGGTGATTAAGAGAGAAGGGGGAGGTAATAGGGAAACGAAGACGGCGAGGAAAGAGAGAATAAGGGGGTTAGGGTTAGTCTTTAGGTCAAAAAAGGAAGGAATTAACATGGACCGTTTATCTTAAAGATCAACGGCCATGATTAGAGAATGGTTTGGGTCGGGTAGAGACAAAACTGGGCTTGGGCGAATTTGGGCTAAGTTTTAAAATATTTGGGCTGGTGTAATCAGGTTGGGTCCGAATATTAAAATGAATTAAAAGGGTTATTTGTTAAATACCCAACTAATTAATGAAATAGTTTGTAAAAATAATTAACAAATTATAAAAAATGATTTTCATGCATAAAAATAATTTAAAATAGTTACTCAATACTATAAAAATATAAAAAGCTATTTTCTGGTGAAATAATATAATAATGCATACATGGGCTATTATTGCAAAGTTATTGTAATTATAACCCAAAAATATAAATGTGGTTATTTATGAAATAATTAAAGCCTAGTATAAATATAAATAGTAAAATTAAGCCATAAAATTGTTATAAAGTCATTTGTGATGCAATTAGTAATATAATAAAAATATTGGGATAAATTAATAAAAATCCTTAGAAAAATGCAGAATTTATGGAAAAATATTAGTTGATGTTCATGTACTATTTTGAAGATAAATCTTTATTTTGAAAATAATATAGGGAAAAATTGAGTATAGACATTGTTGTTTTTGAGTTTTTATATATAATTTGTTGAGCCATGGGCTATTTGTTGTGAAACTAATTGATTTCGTTGTACCTTTGGAAAAGTTGTGGCCTATGGGCAATTTGTAAATATGAGTTGATTATGTTGTGTTATTGTGATAATATTTTGTGTGAATTGTTGAGTGATTTGGGTTACTGTTATGCGGAGCGTGGCATCCCACTGTTGACGTTATGCGGGCATAAGGGTGGTATTTCACTATTGTTTAGTATGTTGGAATATTGTGTGGACGGAGTGATTAGGGAGGCTATTAAATAGAGTGATAATGGAGGCTATTATAGGAGTGATAAAGGTGGATATAAGAGCGGTAAGGATGGCTATTGATATTGTCAGGGCAGAGGGATAAGGTAGGCTATTATAGGAGTGATAAGGGCGGTTGTAGGAGAGATAAATATGGCTATTGTCAGGGATGATATGTGATGATGTGGGGCTATTGTGTTGGTAATTTCTATGTGATGATGTGGGGTTATAGTGCTGGTGATTTTCATGTGTTGTTGTGATTTTCCCTGTGTTTATATTTATATCTTGTGCAACTTGTCTTGTTATTTCGGTAAACTTGATAATAGTCTGATCTATGTTGAAATTGTAAGTATATGGTTGTTGCCAGACGGATTATGTTATTGGCACGTGCAATGTTCGAGCAGATGTGATATGAAATGTGGGCACGAGGTGCTTGGGAAATATAATGATTATGTTACTGGCAAGTGAACTATTCGTGCAAATATGATATGAAATGTGGGCACGGGGTGCCGTGAAAATATTATGATTTTTATATTGGCACGCGAGTTGTTCGTGCGATTTTGATAGAAATATGGACACGAGATGCCATGAAAATATGAAAGTGGGTTGAGACCCGTGTTACGAAATATGCCCCTGTTTTATGGTTATGAAATGAGGTGTCACATAGTGACTTTTATTTGAAAGAATTTATATTCGAAAGATATTTATTTGAACGAATTTATATTCGACAAATATTTATTTGAAAGAAATATATTCGAAAAATATTTATTTGAAAAAATTATATGTGAAAAAATTATAATTGAAGGATTTGATTAATTGGTTGTACTTGTGTTCCTTATTCGTTTGAGCAATAATTATGGTGTTCTTGTTGCATTGTTGTTTATATCACTAGTTGATTTTTGTTGCTATCATTGCTAGGATTTTTCTAGTACTATTGTATACTTCTATATTGCACAAGTTATTTGACTAGTGAGTATCTTGAATGTACCTCATCACTACTCTACCGAGGTTAGTCTTGGTACTTACTGGGTACCGACTGTGGCGTACTCGTACTACACTTCTGCATATTTTTGTGCAGAGCCAGGTATTGGAGAAATCGGACTCGGGTAGAGTTATTGTGTTGATCACAAGGATTCAAGGTATAGCTTCTTGGTCGTCACAGTCACTTGGAGTCTTTCTATTTTATTGTATTTTCAACTCTTATTCAAACAATATTGTATATTCGATCCTTGAGGTCATTGCATGTATTCAGTTAGAGTTTGTGACTCAGTATTACCAGTCTTGAATATTTTTTTATTATTGTTTATGATTTTACTTTCGACACTTGTATTAAATTATATTTAAAAAAAATGGATTGAATTGAAATTGTAATCGGCTTACAACGAATTAAGTAAATTCGTCGCAAAAGTCAAAGAAAATATTTCTGACAACGAAAATAGTGGTCCCACGACAAATATATAAAAATTTGACTGATTTCGGTTGGAAATTAGTCAATATTTGACCAAGACCTAGTCATACTTGTATATTCTCTACAAAAATAATTTTAAATTAAAAAATTTCAAATATACCGACCGATTCGGTTGGTATATTTGAAATTATATTTTGACCAAGACCTAGTCATACTTGTATATTCTCTACAAAAATATTTTTATTAAAAAATTTCAAATATACCGACCGATTTCGGTTGGTATATTTGAAATTATATTTTTCCACCCAAGGCAATTGGTTTTTAATATATATATATATATATATATATATATATATATTCTACCAACCAGAATAAGTTTTAATTATATTTTTTCGATCGGGTTCGGTTGGAAATACAATTTTAAAATAATTAAAATATGGATTTACTTAAATTACCCATCTTCTATTATTTAATTGAAGGAATATTTATGATTTCAACAATATCAAAATATGACCTAAATTAAGTATTTATTGTTGGCTCTCCGGACAATGGTTTTCGGCGCCGTCACGACCTTTAATGGATTTTGGATCGTGACAACATGGTATCAGAGTGCTAGGTTCACATAGGTCTTACGAGTCATGAGCAAGTCTAGTAGAGTCTTGTGGATCGGTATGGAGAAGTCTGTACTTATCTTCGAGAGGCTACATGGCTGTTAGGAGCACTTCCCTTCTTGATTCCTCATCGTGCGGCTTGATTCCTTTGAGGCTTATGCCTTCATTTCCTCCTATCCAATCTTATGCGACACGAAGCGCTTGTTATCAATTGGGAATCGAGGAATTTTAATGGTACTACAGATGTGGTGCAGGATGTTTCTCCCTACGTATTTGCCTTGGTCTATTGTCGTCGCCTTGTGGAAGGTCATTCTGTCGTTTCAGCTCAGTATCAGTATTAGGTTTTGAGATTTGGAACTGATTGTTATGACGATTCGTGCGTTGCTATCACACAGTGTTTGTGTAATGGTAGGATGCTTGTCTGTGCATCGAGGCAGTGAATGACTTGGAAGGAGGTTTACTCAGTACATGATTCAGAGATTCGGCATTTTATTTCTGGCGGAAGAAAAGAGATCGGACTATGAATATTCAGGTTTAGGTTGATGGATTAACGAGACTTGGTATTTTCGAGCGTGGTGGAATTTTCATCTATGATGTGGTGTCGTCGTCCTTGTTGAACGCGTTAAGGTTTGCCGATATCATGGTCTTCATCAATTTTCCTTCGGGGACAGAGTAGTGTGAAGTGGTGCCGGAGAAGCAGTTGACAGAGATAGCGGAGTGTAGCAATGTCGGTATTTAAATGGGTACTTCTAATATTTACGGCTCGAGAAAGATGATCTTCAGAGAGGTTTAAAGTTGGTAGCAATCTATTGGTTCAAGTGCTAGAGAGATGGATTTTGGCTTAAGGCAACAACTAGGCAACGAAGGATGAGGAAGGACATGTGGGAGGTGTCTTGAGTGGATAAACTTCTAGAAATCCAAGTGTGAGAAACATGTGTCGAGTAGTTGCTTAGGAGTGAGATTGACCAAAGTGGGAGAGTTTCAGAGTAGCATATGGGTTCTGTGGTAGGGTGACTACACGCCTTGTGGAAGTTTAGAGTGATTTTGGATTCATGGTGGACAGTGACTACGTCTACAGACTTAATTTGAAATATTGGCTATTATACGGCGGGAAATGGGATACGATAGAAAGGAGTTGCTTGTTATGGAGAAGGATACATCATGACTTTGGAATTGTATGTATTGTCGCACCTTTAGTTGATGTCCATGAGGAGTGAACAGACTTGTACAACACATGAATGAGCATGAGCTCAAGATGGGTTACAGATTTTGTAGTAATACCCAGTACAGTGTCATTGGATGATGTCAGCATGGAGTTTCCTCAGGTGGGTTATCTCTTGTGAGAAGGTTAGCGGTTGCATGGTGTTGACAAAGCTTCTATGAAGTATTCTATTGTGTTCATGAAATGTTTAACAAAAAGGTTTTGAGAAATTTGGCGGGTTGATTGTGCAAGGTCATGTCAATGGGGGATAAGGAATCTTGGTGGGTTCTGGAGCTATGAAATGTTAGCTTCAAGCTAAGAGTGAGAGCCCCACTACTTACGATTGGATTGTATGGTTCTACTTGTGAGATTTCTGGCTATCGTCATATTGATAGGTTATTACGACTAAGGAAAGAGAACATCAGTGGAAATTTGAGTAAAGGATTTGAGGAATGTGCGCTCTAATTAGCTTTATTGATTCATGTTCAGGACTTGGGAAGACTCATTATTTATGCTTCGTGTAGAGGTGAGTTGCAAGTAAGGTGATTCACCTGAGTTCTTCTTTGAGAAGGTGTTCATGTGATAGTAGGGCCTTAGAGTTTGATTATATTCAGGACCAAGTCAGATTGGGTGACTCTCATCAGCGGTCCTAGCGGATTCAAAGGTTAAGGTGTGGTGCATAAGAATTCGAGTCCGTAGTGTGGTTAAATATTGAGCTTTTGCAGTGGGTTATGAAAGGGGCTTGGAGTGTTCCATGTTATATTCGGTTTGCGGTGTAATGTTTTTGGAATGATGGAAGGTAACTTCGGATTCATGAAGGAATTGTTAGGATAGGTGTACCTGTTGAAGATGCGAATGTGCACACAAGGAGGGTATGCAATGGTTCGTGGGCTAATGAGACAGGATGGTCTCGTAAAATAAGGTCACTCTAGATGAGTTCGGATTTGAGTTCGTTATGTTTGAATGGAACTACTGATATTACTAAGGTAAGTCCAGAGTAAATTAGAAGAAGTCGGATCGGTTAGCGATTGTTAGATTGGCTTGATGGTGGCAATGATCAGTTCTTTGAAGGTGTCAAGTTATACATGTGATTTGTGGCGGTACGTGTGAGGCTTGATAATCGCCGTAATTGATTTTATCTAGAGGGATTCAAGTATTATGACATGTTATGTGTAGATGGATCCCAGAAGAGTTATAGTGGTTTAGACCACTACTAGAGGATGGTATTTTCTGCGGTTATGGGAATTCAGTCGCGTGTCGCAATGGTTCTCCTAAAATGAGTTGAGTGAAATCTTTCTACATGATGGAGTGTGTATCCTATAAGTGGTTCGGGAGTTATGATAGAATTCTTGTGCTCTCGCGCATTGGTAGGATAGGTGCGGTGAGTGACATGAAATTTGAAAGTTGAGGATCAAGGTTGCAGTTTGGTGTTGACAACAATGTCACGAGCTCGGATGAGCAGGAAAGGATTAAGATGTTTAGAGTAAGCTGGTATTGTCTGTAGCGTCTCCTGAGATCGGTGTCCTGTGTAGGAGTCTTTGTGTTTTGATTGGCGGATCCTTGATTTACTTTATGGCATTAGTATGGCTAGTGGTATGGATGGGCAGACTTGTTACTTGGTGCGAAGGTTGTGGGAGCGTATCCCACGGAAGGATCATATAGATTTGACATGTAGTCACTTAGTTGATTGAAGATTGAAACCAAGTATGGAAATTGTGGTACTATTGCTAATGTGAGAATTTATGCTTGAAGGGTGCTCTGTTTATTTGGTTGTGGACTGTGGAAGTTTGTTCCAAATTTGACGGTTGTTCTTGTGTGTCATGGGAAAAACGGGGTTCTTGTGGATCCTTAGAAGGTTATTGGCCCAATGCGGTACTATCGGTATCGTCTTGAGGTATGTGGATGGATCTAAATGTGAATGCGGGCTCTGTATCAGGCCATGTGGGTTCATTTCAGCATAGCATTGTTTATGGAGGAGTATTCAGATGTTGGATGTTATTTCGTCGTTGGATATTTCATGTAATATTGTATTGTACCATGTGGGTTGTGAGACGGTCTGGTTATTTACACTCGTATTGAGATCCCGGGTAATTTTTGGTATTGTGAGAGCAAGATGTCTCTCAAGATACAGGTCATCTATTGCACCTTTATTGTCGTTGAGTTTCGTAGCGTATGGTGCTATCTCTCTCCCCAGGATTTGTATCATGCACTTAGCGTGCTTGTGGTTGATATTCAGGTATTTCGCAGGTATATGCATTTTAGCTCGATAACTATTTCCATGTAGATTATTATTTGTGGATCGGGTGACATGCCGCCACGCATATGTTGTTTGGATTGGGTGGCACGCTACCACGGGTATCATGGTTGGATCAGGTTGCATGCCGCAACGGTATCATGTGTGGACCGAGTTGCACGCCACAACAGTATGATGTTGAGTATAGTTTCCCATATCAATTATGGTGTGTTTTGCTTCTCATTTATGAGGAAGGTCATAGTATCTTTTTGGTTGTTTGAATTAGTTACGTGTGTTGAGTAGTTCTTTCTGGAGTTCGTTTCCTTATAAATCACATTCGAGTTTGTAGCTTGTTGGCACGTTGTGGCATCATATGAGACTTTTGGAAGTGTCTGAGGTGGCTTATTGCCCGAGCAGCTTGTACTGGGTGAGACGAGATTATTGGGCCTAAGGTCAGTGCGATCGGATTTATATGAGGCACATTAAAGAGTAAAATATCGATATTCAGTCGAGAATGTGGTAATGGTTCTTGTCGGGAGGAGAGACTTCATAAATTGTGATTCAGCGGGTGGTTTTGAGTTTCTACACCTCGTATGTCGTCGCAGTATTATGAGAGCTGAAACTAGACTTATATGCTTCATAAGGTGTGTTGCGGGCAACAAATTCGTGGGATTCGGCTATTGTTATCACGGGAAGTCTTTATGGTCATGTGAATGATGCGGTGCATGGTGTGAATTCAGTAAGAGTATACAATCATGTATTGGTACCTCGTGTAGTGATGGATACGGTGTTCGTATGTTGGAAACAGACCCGGTAGAGAATTTCAGATGTTGGAATTTGGTTCTACGACTTATTTGACTAAGTAAAAGGGAGAATCTTCAGGTTTCCTCGAGCTAATGTGCTCAACTGAATGGTGGTAGCACGGGTAGGTGAACGAGGGGTTAAACAATGATTTCGAACAACTCCACGGCAGTCCTTAGCACATTCGCGGACGAACGTATGTTTAAGTGGGAGAGAATGTAACGACCCGACCGGTCATTTTCAGCTCCAACGCATCGTTCGGCAGTTTGAGGCCATGAGCATCTTCACTTCAGGTATTATGACTTATACGCGTTGTCGGAATTGAAATTCGGGAAGTTCGGAGTTGATTTGGAAAGAGAATTCTTATTTCGAAAGCTTGAAGTTAGAAGAATCTGACTAAGGGTTGATTTTGAGTAAACGACCTTGGAAGCGAAATTTGAAGGTTCCAACAGGTTCGTACAATTATTATGGACTTGGTCATATGTACGGATCGGGTTTTAGATGGCCCGAGAGTGTTTTGGCAAACCTATTGTAGAAGGTTGGAATTTTGAAAGAATTTCATAAATTTGGGTTAAAGTGAATTTCAATGTTATCGATGTCCGTTTGGATTCAGTGTCTGGAAATAGATCTATATGGTGATTCTGGTATTGGGAACGCGTCCAGAAGTGGATTTGGAGCTCCGTAGGTCATTTTGGGGTCATTTGGGGAAAGTTAGAAATTTGAAGGTTTTTGAGAAGTTTGACCGGAACTGGACTTTTTGATATTGGTGTCGAATTCCGATTCCGGAAGTTGGAGTAGGTCCATAAGGTCGAATGTGACTTGTGTGCAAAATTTGAGGTCAATCAGACATGATTTGATAGGTTTCGACATCGAATGAAGAAATCTGAAGTTTTAAAGTTCACAAAGCTTGAATTGGGGTATGGTTCATGATTTCGGCGTTGTTTGATGTGATTTGAGGCCTCGAGCAGGTCCGCTTATGTTTTGGAACTGGTTGGTGTGGTTGGACGAGGTCCCGGAGGCCTCTGGTGGATTTCAGGTGGTTAACAGATCGAATTTGGAATTTGAGGAAGAGCTAAAGCAGCTGGGCATCTGGTGTAACCACACATGTATGAAGAGGGCCGCATGTGCGAGCCCGCAAGTGCGGAGAATGGCTCGCAAAACCGGAAGGGGCCAAGGTTGCTAAGAACCGTAGGAGCGGAAAGGCACCTGAGATGGCCCAGGTTCGAGGTTAGTATCCACAAAAGCGACAAGAGTCGTAGGTGCGGAAGAAGTGCCGCAGAAGCATAGGCGCAGGAGCGGCCATGGAGCCGCAGATGCGAAGGGTCGGTGGGCAGAGGAGGATTTTTATAAACGGGACTTGGCCCATAATCTTCCATTTTCACTTGGTTGGAGCGATTTTGGAGAGCATCAAGGGGAGATTTTCATCAAGCAACACAAGATAAGTGTTCCCACTTATTATAAGTTAAAATACATGGTTTGCATAAGGATTTAATCATGGAAATTTGTAGAAAATTTGGGATTTTGAGGAAAAACATAAAAATTGGTATTTTTGAATTTTGACCACGAAATTGGACATGGAATTTGAAAAAAATTATATATTTGAGTTCATGAGGTTATGGGTAAAGTTTATCTTCGAAAGTTTTCGGAATCCGGGCACGTGGTCCTTGGGGTGATTTTATCGACTTTTCGAACGGAGTTGGAAATTGTTGTAAAATGAGTATTGGAGTATATATTAATGGATTTTCCCATTTAATGACTAGTTTTAGAGCGTCGGGCATCGATTTGAGTTATTGGAAGAGCTTGGGAGCGGGTTATGGAACTTCAGAGCGAGGTAAGTCTCTTTTCTAACCTTGTAAGAGGGGATTAACCCCATAGGCGAATTAAATAAATATGTGTTTTTGTTTGTCGTTGTTACGTACGGACGAGGTGACGAGAGTCCGTATGTAGCAACAATTATGTTTCAGTCCGAGTTGTCTGTGTAACGACCCGGTTGGTCGTTTTGAGAGATAGCGCCCCGATCCTCTAATAACTGTTTTCCCATGTCTATTTATGCTTTTGGGACTTGTCAGAACGTTTAGTGGTGAATTTTGGAGAGTGTTTGGACATATAGTCCTTATATGTGAGTTTAAGCTTTAGAAATCGGACCGTAGTTAGAACTGTGTGAAGACGGATCCAGAATGGAATTTTGTCGACTCCGTTAGCTCTGTTGGGTGATTTCGGGGTTAGGAGCGTATTCAGAATATTTTTTCGAGGTCTGTAGTAGATTTAGGCTTGAATTAGCGAAAGTTAGAATTTTGGCGATTTTGGCCGATAGGTGAAATTTTGATATCAGGCTCGGAATGGAATTTCGAGAGTGGACGTAGGTCCGTAGTGTCATTTATGACCTGTCGTGTGAAGCCAACCGCGATCGCGTAGGCTTGAGTAGGTTGAGGAACGCGTTCGCGAGCAGTTCCCGCGTTCGCGCAGAGGAAATTCTGGGCGTGTGTTGGTTACATTTCGCGATCGCTACTGGAGGTCCGCGATCGCACTGAAGAGGAACTGGGCAGAACATAAAGACCCAAAATCGAGGGTTTGAACCATTTTTCATATTTTGAACTTGGGAGCTCGGGGAAGTGCGATTTTTGGGGAGATTTTCACTTGGGCAATTAGGGTAAGTGATTCCTACTCGGCTTAGACTAATTTCCATGATTATGCTCTTAAATCTACCCTTTAAATTCGAATTTATGGTGGAAAATTGCGGGAAAATTGGATGAAGTTCCTAGGCCAAATTTTTGAGTTTTGATTGGGATTTTGATATCCGATTTGAGTAATTCTTATATGGTTAGACTCGTGAGTGAATGGGTGTTCAGAATTTATAATTTTTACCCGATTTTGAGACGTGGGCTCGGGGGACTTTTTGGATAATTTTCCTAATTCCGTGTATTAGCTTCGAACTAATTTGCTATATTGATTTCTTAAAGTGATGTTTAAATTATGCAATTGAATTGAATAGATTTGGGCCATTCAGAGTGGTGGCAAGAGTGTTGTTTTGAGTTGAGTAGCGCAATCGAGGTAAGTGGCTTGCCTAACTCAATGTTGGGGACTTCCCCTTAGGTTGTTTTGATACTATATGTTATATGGACGTCGTGTACGTGAGGTGACGAGTACGTACACGGGCCATTGTTGCTTAATTCCATTTTTCCTATCCATACCATAAATCATTTTACTCATGTTTCCCTGTTCAATATGTTACTTGTGTAGTTTAGATTAGGAAGAAGCATGCCTACCTGTTTTACCTAAATTCCCTATTTGATACAATGTGTACCATGTTAGTTAGTATTTATCTTGTTCTTGTATGTGACTCTTTTCCTGAGCTGTTTAAATACACCGCATCCGACATTCATTCGCATTGCATATTTAAATTGGGACTACGGACGTATTCCGGGAGCTTTCCCCCTGTACTGCATATTTAAATTGGGACTACGGACATTTTTCGGGATATTTTCCCCTGTACTGCATATTTAAATTCGGATTACGGACGTATTCCAGGAGCTTTCCCCATGTACTGCATATTTACATTTGGAACTACGGGTCGTATCCCGGGAGATTCCACCATGTGACACTTTGTCCTGAGCCAAGGGCTCCGTGTTGCTATTTTACTTTCAGCTTATTTGTTTCTACTGTTTTCCTTAGCTTTTTATATCTTTCTGTACTATGTTAAGATGTTTTACTTATAAAAATTCAGTAGAGCCTTAACCTGACCTCGTCACTACTTGGCTGGGGTTAGGCTTGGCACTTACTAGGTACCAATTGTGGTGTACTCATGCCCTTTCCTGCACATATTTTTCGTGTGATGATCCAGGTACCAGCACCCAGTTTCGTGGCTAGTGGTCAGAGCAGCTGCTTCGAGGAGACCGAAAGGTAATTCTGCCGCGTCCGCAGAGCCCTTCGAGTCACCTTCCACTCCAGACTTAGATAGATTTTCATCTATTTCCCTTACGTTGTATAGAGCTATTTGAGATAGAGCTTGTAACTAATGTCACATTCCGGGTTTTGGGAGTTATAATTGTACATGCCGAGTGGTTATGTTATGTCTACTTATATTCCTTTCTGTCTTTATTTTATTGTATTTATTTTTCGCAAATTTAGGCTTACTAGTCGTAGAGACTAGGTGCCGTCACGATACTTTTTGGAGGGTAAATCGGGTCGTGACAGTATGGGACCCAAATAATGCTTTACTTGCGATGTTTGCAACCATATTGTTAATTTAAATTGCTTAAATCATATCGAACTTGGTAAAGGAATTTTTAAAAGGTTAAACTTCATTTTCTTGACCGTTAAATGAGAATTTGGCATTTCCTTGGATATTTACCCCTTAATGAATTCCTGATTTGACTGTTGAATATATGCTTTTTTTTTTCTTTCGTGGAGCGGGCCAAACGCCTCGACAGATTAAATAGATGCATCTACGATTCGCGTCGTTCAACCCTCGACGGTGCACAATTTATGTTTATCTATTTGAACGAGTCGTACGACTTCGGCATAACTTGCGCATGATTGAAATGGTTTCTTTGGAATTCATAATAATTGATATTTCGTCTTTGGCCTGAGCTATAAATTGTTAAATGATGTAAGATAAATTTGGAAATTTCTCATTTATAAAGGAAGCGTTACTTACTTCATGATATTGAGCTTACATCTGTCCTATATAATCCATGCTCAAATATATTACCGGTATTTTATGTATAATAAGTGTCGGAGTTAACCCCTCGTCACTACTTCTTCGAGGTTAGACTGGATGCTTACTGGGTACGCGTTGATTTATGTACTCATACTACATTTGCTGCACATTTTTTTGTGCAGGAACATATATAATTAGTGGCCTTGTGGGCGCAGAGGCGTGGTTAACGTAGAGACTTAGGTGAGCTGCATTCCACATTACGACCTCGCAGCCAACAGAGTCTCCTTCAGAGTATTTATATTTTCTCTCCCGTCTAATTTGTATTCCGGACAGATGTTAGGATTTGTATTCCCACCAAAATGATACATCACCCTTTCCAATCTTCCACAGAGTGCAATTCTTAGCCTCATCTTTGATATCCATAAGTCTTTTTCAGGTATGAGATTGCCCATAGAACCATTTTTTTTTTTGCAACCGGATGTTTCCTCTTGCAATACTTAGCCATTAGAAACTCTTTAAACAAGGTATTTTGGCGAAGTAGTTCACAACCATTATAAACGCCTTCGAAAACTATTACTAGTTTGCAAAATGAACCCACATTTTGGCAACCCGCCCAATTCGCCCATATTTTAGTGGGCTGGATGAGTGATATTTAAGTTGGGTAAAATTTGGGCTTCAACCCATATTCAACCCGTAGAAATATGGGTATTCATAGGTAAAATGTGGGTAAAATATGGGTTAGACTAGTGGGTTATCTTTCAACTTTTTCATATTTTTTTAGCTTAACATTTTCCTTATGAACTCATTTTCCTCAAATTGAAGGAACTTATTTTCCTTATCAACAACAATTACCCAGTATAATCCCACTAAGTGGGCTCTGGGGAGGGTAGGATGTACACAGCCTTACCCTTGCCCTAGAAGGGTAGGGAGACTGTTTCTGATTGACCCTCAGCTAAAGAAAATGAAGGAAGCCCTGATAAGAAGTGATAGCAAGACAAATAGTTAGAGAACTAAATCTGAGATAACAACACAGAATATGGAAAGAGTACCGATAACAAGTAATAGAAAGAAAGTGTATTTATACAAATAAGTCTAGGGCAACATATGAGAATATGAAGAAATCCTGCTAGCAAACGACGAAACTACCGAAGGTAAGTAGTAACAGAACATGACACGCAACTATAGCAAACTAAGGTCACGGGGAAACTCATGACTACCTACTATCCTTCCATCCTAATCTTCTTCCTCCACACCTTTCTATCTAGGGTCATGTCCTCGGTCATCTCAAGCTGCGCCATGTCCCGCCTAATCACTTCCCCCTAAGACTTCTTAGGCATACCTCTACCCCTCCTCTCACCTCCCTGATCGGCTCTCACCTACACTACTGTAAAGTAGCAAGATGAGGGTCGGAGCAGCTTTTACCCGAAGGATCGGGATCGAATCCACAGGGAGTTATGATTGTGGGAGTTGAGTTTCTAGGTAATCTAGTAGTGGTTCGTGCTCTTAATTGTACTTTTCATACTTTTTTATTTGACAATTATGCTACGATTTATATTAATGGTAATTTGTTAATCAACTAACTAATGTCTTTTTGGTTATTTTCTTAATGGATAAAAGGACTAGGGCTATGACTTTCACCTAGGCGAATATTTAACGGGATCCAATACCTCAGGCAGAGATGTTAGCAAAGGGAACATGGCATAGCCAATGCACGGAATTAGCCACTCTACACCTCTCGGTAGTTTGAGTGGCTTTGCCCTAATTGCCTCTCTCGAGGCCAATTGGGTGCCAAGATTATGCAAGCAATATTGGCTCAAGTAGGGTTTTAGTATCTCTAGGTTTAACCCGTTAATTGGGACTATCAATCTCTTGATTTCGTCCCAATTCCTTGTTGGGCTGATTTGCTAGACTCAAGTTCTCTTTCTCAAGAAGAATCCAAGTCAATTGAACACTAATTAATGTTTGCAACCACCAATTTTAACAAGGAACCCACAAATCAGCCCAAATACCAAACACCCATAAACATCTAAGCCTTAATTTAAAGGACCCATTAAACACCCACACTAGGGTTGAGCCACAACCCTAGCTAATGGGTTAATCTACTCATAATAACTGAAGAAATCAGAGAAATAGATGAAGCAAAACCCATATAATTGAATTATAAACTAAAATTGAAAGATTCAATGTTGAAACCCTTCTACAATTACTCAAAAAGCTGAAGGAAAACCGTTCACGAGCTTCTGATAATATTAGAGTACAAAAGCTGACCTAAAAATAAGAAAAGAAACTATTTATACTTGGCCGAATTTTTTGGACAAAAATACCCCTACGGGGTCACTGCGAACCGCACAAAATGGACCGCGTCCGCGGTGAGGCTTCTTGACATCTGAACTTGGCCACCATGATCCGCATAAAATGGACCGCGGCCGCGGTGGCTTCAACGCGGACCGCGCAAAATGGACTGCGGTCCGCGATGGTCTCCTGACCTTCAAGGCATGGGGTCTCTGAATCTCCTCAGTGCGAACACGTAAATGGACCGCGGTCCGCGTTGGTCTTGCCTTGAAAACTGCTTCTCTGAATCTCTCCACCGCGGACCGCATAAACTGGACCGCGGTCCGCGTTGGTTTGGCCTTCAAAAACACCTCTCTGAATCTCTTCAGTGCAGACTGTATAAAGTGGACCGCGGTCCGCACTGGTCCGTTGAACTTGGCTTGTTCTTATTCTTGGTACTTGTGCAAGTTTCACTCCTTTGTGAGCATGTTTTTGACTAGTTGTCACCCTGTTTGCCTAAATCCTGCAACAAGCACAACAAGTAAGCCTTTGGGACTATTTCGCATACACTTTTATCCAAACCTTAAGCAAGAAAGAGTGCAAAATAAGGTAAAATTTCTAGTTATCAACTCCCCCAAACTTAAGCTTTAGCTTGTCCTCAAGCAAACAAAATAAGCCCCACCCCTTTTTGAGTAAATCCAAGAAAATTCAGTTGTCCTAAGGTAACCTCTTCTAGCATCAATTGGGACTAACAATTTCCCTCAATGCAAATGAATCATTAACAACATTTGACCTTTTAAAACCATAGATTTCAGTGCGACACAAGAGCATCAAGAGTTGACTCGACTCATCAACGAAACTCTTACTACTACTTTGGTCATTGTGAAACCCAAACTCATACTCCTCAACTCTCCCTAAGCAAACCTCACTTTAAGATTGTAACACTCAGAACGAGGATAATGAAAGTTCACTCATCTCTCTCAAGGTAAAGACTAGAGGTGGCTAACGGGTGGGCCGAGCCGGGCCGGGTTGCCTTTTTTTTTAACCGTACGGGTTAGAGTAGCGGGCCGATTACGGTTAATTGTTAACGGGTTCGAGTTTATTCGGGTAAAAAGTAACCCGTACGGGTAGGGGTTTAAGGGGCCGGGTTACAAGTATTTTAAAAAATTAAAAAAAAAAAAAAATTTTGACCGTTGAACCGGTCTGGTTAAACCGGTTCAAGCATTGTTCATATGAACCGGGTTGGACCGGTCCGGTTACCCGTTTTAAAAAAAAATTGTTTCAACCCCCCTAACCCCTAAACCAGCCCCACCCGACCCCCTATGAACCGGGCCGGTCCGGTCCCGGTTTGAACCGGTCTGGGCCGGTCCGGTAATGGGTTAACCCGGCCCGTTAGCCACCTCTAGTAAAGACTCAAGTCCGGCTCGAAGTACCATAGGCTTGCCCCTTATGTGAGTCACCACTAATGTAAGCTTCATTCAACTCAAGATCATATAGGACTTTTGTGGATACATGATGAAGGCTTTTGGTTTTAAGGGAGGAAATATTTGGTCAAGGTGAGTTCTATCTTCCCTTAAGCACTTTATTTGTTTCACTTCTCGCGCACATTCTCTTGACTTCTTGAGTCATTAAGCTCTTTCTGAAGGGTTAAAGAGACACACTGTCACACTTTTTTGTTCAATTCAATCATTTTCTCCTTTCTAAGAATTCCACACCTTTAATTTCTTTCTTTTTCATTGATTCCCTTTTTATTTCTTCTAACTTGCTCATTCTTTTTGACTTTTTACTTTCCTTTTCTTTCTTTTTCATTGCCATAATTTTTCTTCCTTTTGTACCTTCTTTTTCACTTTGTTGCATTTCTCGTCTCTCCCCCAAACTTACGTTTTTGCCTTGTGCTTAGGAAAGAAAGTGTGCCAAGAGAGAGTCAAAACGGGTGAAGGTTTGTATCATGGTTTGTGAAAGAAACAGGTCTAAGGCTCAAGAGGGTTGACTAGGGAAATTGTCATTGGTAGGATATGTAAATGTTCAAGTCATCATTCGGATCAAGGATAGCCTATAATCACGTCTCAAGTCTAACTACACTTAGGATTTCGCCTAGACAAACATTCAGGGCAAGTTCTAGACTAATGGCACAGGACTTGGACTTGCAATTCAAATTCTCACCACTAAGGCTATGGGATTGCTAAAGAAATAGAGTCGGGGGCCCACAACGACCTTAGCTATAATTTGAGCAACACAATGGTCCCGAAAAACCACTTGATGATTATCGGCCAACACAAGAGTCTCAAGATCACGACTTTCACCATGCTAAACACAACGATTTGTTTTTGACCATAGGATCAAAGGCAAATGTGTTAGGCCCAAGTGAATCTTTGCTTGAGGTACCATTCCTTACCAACCACTATTTACAAATAAAGCAAAAAGAAAACAGACTCAAACCCTTAAGAAAATTGTCACACCATCCATCATCGGGAAGAGACACCCGGTTCACACAGATTCCACCTTTGGAAAGAACCGTGGCATTAAAAAAACCAAAGGCTTATTGCACGCGAAATTTCAAAACAAGAAGCTACGAAAACAAAATAAGAAGCTATAAAAAGGAAAACTGCGGAAAGTAAAATGCTTAAAGCAAAATGAATATATACAAGAGGAGATTTAATCGAATATACATAAGGGGGAATGAATATATACATTAAAAAGTAACTTTATATACAGACCAAAAGTGCAAAAATATGAAAAGTACTAGAATAGTAAAGTTATGTACATAGCAAAATAAAAAAGAAATCATAATAAAAACGAAATAGTGTCAGATATGTACATGCATCCAAATCCAAAATAGGGCTACCCCCTCAAATGAGAGCTAGCATTTTCCTCAATGTTAACTAACAAAATAAGCTCAAAATAAAGGAGAAAGAGTCAAGAGAAACTCCCTATAGGCCCTCCGTCTGCATAGGATCTTGAGTAAGGGTCCCGGGGTCTGCGGACTGCATGGGAACCTGTGACTGGTCCTCAAAACCCTGTGTCTCCATCGGGACCTGGATCTCCTCTATAACCTGGGCCTGTACTGGTAGTTGTGGCTGACTGGAGGTGCCTCCCTGCGGGTCTACCAACTCTATCACAATGCCCTCAGTACGGGGAAACACTCTCTTCCTCTTTGTTGGCCTCTCTATCTCCGGCTCTAGCTTAGGCTGGGAAGAAGGGTCATGCAGCAGCAAGTCCAATGGAAAGTGATCCTCCTTCAGCTTATCTACCTCTTTCCTTAGCTTCTTCACTGACTCCTTGGAGGCACGAGTTTTTATCAACTTCTTCGTTTCCCTGGCAAGCTCTTTCAGTGACTGTCCATGAGTGCCCACAGCATCCAGAATCAACTTTTGGTTAGCAAGGATTTTCTTCTTGTTGGCCAGAAGTTCCTTGAGAGTGTCCTCCACAGACTGTGGGACCTGTGGAGGAGGAGGTGCAGCTTGGGCTGGCACCGTCGTGGAAAGGTCAGACAACTTAGAAGTAGCTGCCTATATCCAGTTGTTGATACTGGATAGGGTCTGGCTCGGACGGTGGGCAGTCAGAGGGTATGCCCGTGATGAAGGAATGCCTGGGGCTGCTGAAGTGGAAGGTCCAGCAATATCTGGGGTGGCTGAGGCAGGGTGAGAAGATGCCACTACAACTATTGGCTCTTCAGACTGGCCAGTGGAAGCGGTGGCTTTTCCTTTGAAATTTTTGCTTTTGGGGTTGTCATCACCCTGAAGGCTGTACCAGGAGAACGGAGCCTTTGGCTTCAACTTTACATCAAACTTCCTCTTTTCTACTTTTTGATCTTCAAAGTACATGGTCAAGAAGTTAGGGAAGGGATAGGCTCTATCACCTTCATTCACCACCCGGTTGATAACCCTTGACATCACATTCCCGACATTGATCGGGATCCCTGACATGATAGAAGCAATCAGCACAACCCGACTGAGAGGAAGAAAATTTTCATGGAAGGTGGGGTTGAGCCTGCTACACACGAACGTCTCCCAGCCTTTGGCCTCAAAATTTAATGTTCTCCTCAGAATCACTTTCCCTGATTGCAACCAGTTTGGGGTTTCACCTGGGATTGCCAAGTGCTCCGCTAGCCATGAACGGGCATCATCCCCAAGTTCAACTTCTCAAAGTACTCCGACTCATCCTCATCATCTAAGTCGAGGTACCCGTTTATTTCATTCCCATCAAAAGGTACAGTCAGATTCCGCACCTTAGTCGCCTTGGAGTCCATTTTCAGATAAGCCAAATTAGTGTAGAACTCCTTGACTAGGTGCTCATTTGCCTCCGTCATCTGGAAAGTGAAATAGTCCCATCCTTTTCTCTCCCTGGACTGTCTCCGCACATTGGGGTTATCTGGCAAAAGGTCCCTTGTGATGAATTTACGCTCCAGGATCAATTTCCTCTCAGGCTACCATTCCCGGAATTTATGAAAGGCCAGTTCACTGACAAACCGATCTTGCCATGCTTCCGGGTTTCTTGTTCTTTCAACCCCCCTACTCGGGGGTCACCCCCTGTTTGGGGTTCATCCCCTGCTTCTTCTTCTTCAGAGTGCTCACCCGATAGTGAAGTTGTGGGTGAGGTGGAGTATTCATGATCACTCCCTGCAGCTGAGCCTTCAGACGACTCAGAGTGTGCTGCTTCTTGGGCATGAGGGGAGTCAGAAGGTTCATTTGTCAATCTAAACCTCTTTGGGAAATCTGGGACAAACTCTGGTACCGACTCTGACTCAGATCCCTCTCCGGAGGGTGCATACTCACTTCTCGATTGGGAAGCAGCTCTATCCATGGCCCGGATTATTTTTCTAGTTTCTTTTATTACTTGTCGGACATGGGGAGGGGGGGTTAGTTTGATCATTCCCTTGCCTCTCCCACGAGAGGATTCACCCTTTCCGCTGGTTTACGGCCACCACCTCTTGATTGGACCATAATCTGCAACTTCAATTCATTTAAATATTGTTTGTATCCAATCAGTGTATTTATTCATGAAGAAAAACAGTAGTAGAGCATTGGATTTGTGTTGCAGAAGTAGCAGACCGCGGACCGCACAAAAAGGACCGCGGTCTGCGTTGAGGTGGGGTTTAGACTACCCACCTCTCTGAAGATGGTCACCGAGGACCGCATAAAAACACCCGCGGTCCACACTAAAGCACTGCGGACCGCATAAAATCAACCGCGGTCCGCACTAGGGTGGGGTTCAGAATACCCACCCTCTGAAGTTGAACGTCGTGGACCGCATAAAATCAACTGTGGTCCGCATTAGGTCACCGCGGTTCGCGGTCCTCAACTGGGATTTGTATGATTTTTAAGTACCGCGGACCGCACTAAGTCCCAACCTAGGGTTCCAATATTTCTTTTAATTCAAGTGTAAATGCATATGTTATTGATACCCTAGGTGCTTAATCAGTGTATTTAACTAGAATGGTTTTAAAGTAAGCATTATGAGCAAACCCTACACATGATTAATGGATTAAAGAAGAAAAATGAGAGAAATAAGAAGAAAAACTACCTATTAAACAAGAAAATAACAATTAAGAAGTTAGGGAGATAAAATTAAACTTACTAGATGTAGGTTGAAGATGAGATGGATTTCTTGAACTTAGCAATGGTATGCACAGTGAAAATTTTACTGTAGAGAGGGCAAAGAGCAAAGAGTGTAAAATGAGGCCCTCAGGCCCTATTTATAGAACTAGGCCTGGGACCCACGTCACTTACCCCACCGCGGACCGCATAAAATGATCGCGGTCCTCAACGTTTCTGGGCATCTAGGATAATGGCCACCGCAGACTGCATAAAAACAACTGCAGCCGCAGTGGTCCACCGCGGACCGCACAAAATGGTAGTGAGGCCACGGTGGCAACTTCAGAGAACAGTTTGTTTGTGAGAAAGCTCCGCGGACCGCATAAAAAGGACCGTGGTCCGCACTGCAACTTCAGAGAGCTAGTTTTTTCAACTTAACCTTGTGCCCTGCATCAAACTAATCCTACAACATCCAACAACAAATCCTACACTACTAAGAAAATCAAAGAAAAACAAAAATAAAGACACATGAGTTGCCTCCCAAGAAGGCCTGATTTAACGTCGCGGCACTACGCATGTTACCATGTTCAATTGAGCTTTATCAAACCACCACGTGGCTATCTTCAAATTTCCCAAGGTAATTCTTGCACCGGTGCCCATTCACTCGAAACATCTCCCCATTTTTGTTCTTGAGATCGAGAGCACCAAAGGGTGTAACCAATACAACTTCAAACGGGCCACTCCAGTTTGACTTGAGTTTGCCCGGAAAGAGACGGATTCTAGAATTGAAAAGGAGAACCAAGTCTCCCACCTTGAATTCCCGTTATTTGGCATACTTGTCATGGAGGTACTTCATTTTGTCTTTGTACAAGGAGGAGCTAGTGTATGCATGAAATCTGAACTCATCTAGCTCATTCAAGTGATCAACTCTGAGATTAGCAGTTGTGTCCTAATCCAAATTCAACTTCTTCAAAGCCCAACGTGCCTTGTGCTCCAACTCCACCGGAAGATGACAAGCCTTGATATACACCAACCGGTAAGGTGACATACCGTTTGGGGTCTTAAAAGTGGTCCGGTAGGCCCAAAGAGAATCATCAAGCTTCATAGACCAATCACTCCGGTTAGCATTCACTGTCTTGGCCAATATATTCTTGATTTCATGATTGGACACTTCCACCTGGCCACTTGCTTGAGGATGGTACGGAGTAGACACCTTATGATTGACTCAATACTTTGATAGCAAAGAATCAAAGGCCCTATTGCAAAAGTGAGACCCCCCGTCATTGATGATGGCACGGGGTGTCCCAAATCTTGTGAAAATATGCTTCTTAAGAAAACCAACCACACTCCGGGCCTCATTATTGGGCAAGGCTACGGCCTCAACCCATTTTGAAACGTAGTCCACCGCCACGAGTATGTAAGTGTTTCCACAAGAGCTCACAAATGGCCCCATAAAGTCAATACCCCATACATCAAAAATATCCACCTCTAGGATTGTAGTGAGAGGCATCTCATCTCTCTTGGATATGCCACCCATTCGTTGGCATTCATCACATCGGTTTACCAAGTCACTAGCATCCTTGTATAAGGTAGGCCAAAAGAAACCACAACTTAGCACTTTGGAGGTGGTCCTTGCCCCTCCATGATGACCACCATAAGGTGAGGAGTGGCAAGACTCAAGAATCGATCCTTGTTCCTCTTCGGGAACACATCGCCGGATGACACCGTCATTGCAAATCTTGAATAAGTATGGTTCATCCCAATAAAAATCCATGCTATCCCTCCTAAGCTTCTTCCTTTGGTTGGAAGAGAGCTCACAAGGAACAACACCGGTGACAATATAATTGGTAATGTTCCCGAACCATGTCATTTCTTGCATTGACACATAAAGAAGTTGTTCATCATGGAAACTATCATCAATTTCAAGCCCATCACTAGATCGACCTTGCTCATCCAAGCGGGAAAGATGGTCGGCCACTTGGTTTTCACTCCCTTTTCTATCAATAATCTCCAAGTTGAACTCTTGAAGCAACAACACCCACCGCATGAGCCTCGCTTTGGAATCCTTTTTGGTCATGAGATACCGGAGTCGCATGGTCAGTGTGAACTATGACCTTGGCACCCATAAGATACAGACGAAATTTCTCCATCGCAAAGACTATTGCCAATAGCTCCTTCTCGGTGACAGTGTAGTTTATTTGGGTCGAGTTCATTGTTTTGCCAGCATAATAGATGGGGCGAAAGATCTTGTTCACCCTTTGGCCCAAAACAGCCCCCACATCCACATCACTAGAGTCACACATTAGCTCAAAAAGAGAGCTCCAATCGGGTACGGTGATAATTGGTGTGGAACTGAGTTTTTGCTTCAATAGCTCAAATGCCTTCATTCAATTTTCATCAAAGTTGAACTTGGCATCTTTCTCTAGCAGTTTGCAAAGAGGATTGACTACCTTAGAGAAATCCTTAATGAAACACCGATAGAACCCGGCGTGCCCAAGGAAGCTCCGGACCCCCTTAACCGAAGTTGGAGGTGGTAATTTAGAAATCACTTCAATCTTCGCCTTGTCCACTTCAATTCCATTCCTCGAGATTTTGTGGCCCAACACTATCTCTTCTTCCACCATAAAATGGCATTTTTCCCAGTTTAATACTAGGTTGGTCTCTTCACACCGAGCGAGGACTTTATCAAGATTTATCAAACACTCATCAAAAGAATCCCAAACTACACTGAAGTCATCCATAAATACCTCGAGGAAGTCTTCGACCGAATCAGTAAAGATCTCCATCATGCACCGCTGAAATGTTGCGGGTGCATTGCAAAGACCAAAAGGCATTCGAGAGAAGGCAAATGTACCATAAGGACATGTGAAAGTGGTCTTCTTTTGATCCTCCGGGGCAATCAAGATTTGATTATAGCCTGAATACCCGTCTAGAAAGCAGTAGAAAGCCCGACCCGCAAGCCTATCTAACATTTAATCCAACAAGGGTAAGGGGAAATGGTCCTTGCGATTCACTTTGTTTAACTAGTGGTAATCCATACACACCCGCCATCATGTGACCGTTCTTGTTGGAATGAGTTCATTTTTTTCATTTTGGACCACTAACATGCCACCCTTTTTTGGAACACACTGGACCGGAGAAGTCCAAGCACTGTCCGAGATTGGGTAGACAACCCCTGCATCAAGCCATTTGATTATTTCCTTCTTAACCACTTCTTGAATTTCTTCATTGAGCCTCCGTTGGTGTTCTACAGAAGGCTTTGCTCCATCCTCAAGAATGATTTTGTGCATGCAAAATGCGATGCTTATTCCCTGAATGTCAGCAAGAGTCCATCCTATGGATTTCTTCCTTCTCCTTAGCACTTTTAAAGTGGAGTCTACCTGCAATTGGGTTAGGCCAGAGGAAATTATAATAGGCAAAGTACGAGGGGGACCAAGATATTCATACCTGAGGTGTGGTGTAAGTGGCTTCAACTCCAATGTAGGTGGCTCTTCGATTGAAGGCTTTGTTGGAGGAGTTTTCCGATTCTCCAAGTCCAATAATAGCTTTCGAGGACCATAGGAATAAGAACCCATGCCTTGAAGGGCATTGGTACTTTCAAGTAAGACATCCACCACGACATCATCATGGTTAAATAAAGCTGCCTCCACTAGATCCTCAACATTAATCATAGTACTTGCATCATCAATAATGACCTCGGTGACAAGGTTCATGAAAGAGCATACTTCTGTGCTGTTGAGATGCTTCATTGATTTGCACACATGGAACACAACCTTTTCATTTCCCACTCGAAAAGTGAGCTCACCGACCTCCATGTCAACTAAGGCCTTCCCCATTGCAAGGAAGGGCCTTCCCAAGATGATGGGGACCTCATAATCCACTTCGCAATCCAATATGACAAAATCCACGGGCAAAGTAAACTTGTCGACCCGCACCAATACATCATCAATTATCCCTAGGGGCCTCTTCATTGATCTATCCGCCATTTGAAGACGCATGGAGGTCGCCCTAGGTTTCCCAATCCCCAATGTTTTAAAGATCGAGTAGGGAATCAAGTTTATACTAGCTCCAAGGTCACACAAAGCTTTAGCAAAATCCTCACTCCCGATTGTGCAAGGAATGGTAAAAGCTCCGGGTCTTCAAGTTTGGGTGCCATTGAATGCTCTATGGAACTCACTTGGTGAGTCATCTTAATAGTTTCGCACTCCGTAGACCGCTTCTTTGTGACTAAGTCCTTCATGAACTTAGCATACCCGGGCATTTGCTCCAAAGCCTCAACCAAAGGGACATTGATGGAAAGACTTTTCATCATATCGATGAATTTCTTGAATTGATTATCTTTCTTTTGCTTCGCCAACCTTTGAGCATATAGAGGAGGGGCCTAGGCAATGGTGCCTTGGCTTGTGGGACCACCGGTTCCGGCATATCAATCACGTGTTCCCTAGACGAGTTCACGTCCCTTTGCAAATCCTCCCCATTATCATGGATATCAATTCTCACCTCACTAGTAGTTGGCTCTTCCACCACTTGCTCAACTTCAATCGGTAACTCATCATTTGTCAATTCATCATCTTCAACAACAATTCTCTTTTGTCTAGAAGAACTCGTTTCACCGCCTTTTCCACTTCTTGTTGTCACCGCCATAGCGTGACCGCTATTATTATTGTTCCTACCCTTAGGGTTTACCACCGTATCACTCGGTAGTGCTCTCTTTGGCCGTGTGTTCAAGGCATGAGAAATTTGGCCCATTTGTACTTCAAGATTTCTAATGGAGGTATTGTGGGAAGCCAATTGAGCATCGGAGTCCGCATTGTGCTTCATCATTTGCTTGAACATTTGTTCAATTCTTCCCATGTCATTACTTGATGAGATTTGGTCTCGAGCTTGGTACGGGGGTGGATTTCTTGGTTGTTGGTACATCGGGGGCCTTTGAAAGCTCGACCCCTGATTACCATTACCACCCCAATTGTTGTTGTTATTGCCTCCGCTCCAACTGTTATCATTGTTGTTCCCCCATTGTTGGTTGTTGTTGTTTCCCCAGTTTCGTGAATTGTTGTTATTGTTCCAATTTCTCTGTCTTTAATTACCCCAACTTTGATTGTTGCCTTTGTTGCTCCAGTTTTGATTGTTCCCTTGACTTTGGTAATTATTAGCATACATAACATCCTCTTCTTGATCATCATATGGATCTTCTTGACTATACCCACTTGGTCCTTGGTCACTTTGATCATTGTTGCTTTTCTTTGGATTTCCCCGAGGTTTTATTTGGTTCACTAACACATTCACTCCCTCCATGGAATTTACTTGCTTTGGCCCTTTTAATTGTTGAATCTGGGCCTTGGCAAGTTGGTTCATAGTGGTAGTGAGCTCGGCAATTACTTGCCCCTATTCTTGAAGTTCTTTGTGAAGACTATTGACACCGGACTCACCCTGAGGTACGTTTGCTCTACTTTGCCATGTTGACGATGTGTCAGCCATCACATCTAAGACCTCACATGCCTCGGGGTAAGTCAATTTCAAGAAATTTCTACTGGCCAATTGATTGACCACAGATTGATTGACAGTGTTTATTCCTCGGTAGAAGGTTTGCTGAATCATGGCTTCAGTCATGCCATTGTTTGGACATTCCTTAACCATGGTCCAGTAGCGCGACCAAATCTCATGCAAAGGCTCGTTGGGTTCTTGCTTAAAATCCAATATTTCATCTCCAAGCGCCGCCATGTGACTAGCCGAGAATTTTTTTTGCAATAAACTTGTCTGTGAGCTCATCCCATGTGGATATGGAGTGTTTGGAAAGTCGCTCGAGCCAATCAATAGCCTTCCCTCGAAGAGAGAAGGGGAATAACCGAAGTCTCAAGGCATCTTCAGAGACGTTCATTTGCTTACTACCCCAGTAGGTATCCACGAAACCCTTCAAATGTTTGTAAGAATTTTGGTGGGCGGCTCAGATGAAATAGCCATGCTGCTCCAAGAGTGTCAGCATCACATTTGTTAATTGAAAATTTCCCGCCCGGATTCTAGGCGGGACAATAGCACTAGCATACCCCTCGTTTGGAAGGACCCGAGGGGATGCTCTGGGGTGGAGGCGGGGGAGGGTCTGGAATGTCCTCATTAGCATTGGCCTGTCGGCCCCGTCTGAGAGGAGGTACTTGGTTTATTTCATCTTCTGGGTTGTCATAGACCTCCTCTATGATGTTTCCCAAAGGATCTGCCATTAGAACCTGAAGTGATTCAACACACACGTTAACGGATTAAAGAAAAGAAAAATACTTAACACCACTATTCACGTAGATAACCAACACTGTATAACTCTCCGGAAAATGCACCAAAAAGTGATCGGCTCTCACCTACACTACTATAAAGTAGCAAGATGAGGGTCGGAGCAGCTTTTACCCGAAGGATCGGGATCGAATCCACATGGAGTTATGATTGTGGGAGTTGAGTTTCTAGGTAATCTAGTAGTGGTTCGTGCTCTTAATGGCACTTTTCATACTTTTTGATTTGACAATTATACTACGATTTATACTAATGGTATTTTTCTAATCAACTAACTAATGTCTTTTTGGTTATTTTCTTAATGGATAAAAGGCACTAGGGCTATGACTTTCCCCTAGGCGAATATTTAAAGGGATCCAATACCTCAGGCAAAGATGTTAGCAAAGAGAACATGGCATAACCAATGCACGGAATTAGCCACTCTATACCTCTCGGTAGTTTGAGTGGCTTTGCCCTAATTGCCTCTCTCGAGGCCAATTGGGTGCCAAGATTATGCAAGCATATTGGCTCAAGAAGGGTTTTACTATCTCTAGGTTTAACCCGTTAATTGGGACTATCAATCTCTTGATTTCGTCCCAATTCCTTGTTGGGCTGATTTTATAGACTCAAGTTCTCTTTCTCAAGAAGAACCCAAGTCAATTGACACTAATTAGTGTTTGCTACCACCAATTGTAACAAGGAAACCACAAATCAGCCCAAATACCAAACACCCATAAACATCTAAGCCTTAATTTAAAGGACCCATTAAACACCCAAACTAGGGTTGAGCCACAACCCTAGCTAATGGGTTTAGCTACTCATAATAACTGAAGAAATCAGAGAAATAGATGAAGCAAAACCCATATAATTGAATTATAAACTAAAATTAAAAGATTCAATGTTGAAACCATTCTAAAATTATTCAAAAATCTGAAGGAAAACCGTTCACGAGCTCCTGATAATATCAGAGTACAAAAGCAAAAATAAGAAAAGAAACTATTATACTTGGCCAAATATTTTGGACAAAAATACCCTTGCGGGGTCATCGCGGACCGCACAAAATGGACCGCGGCGGCAATGAGGCTTTTTGCTTGGAAATCTTGACCTCTGAACTTGGCCACCGCGGTCCTCATAAAATGGACCGCAGCCGCCGTGGCTTCAACGCGGACCGCGCAAAATGGACTGCGGTCCGCGGTGGTCTCCTGACCTTCAAGGCATGGGGTCTCTGAATCTCCTCAGTGTGGTCCGCGTAAAATGGACCGCGGTCCGCGTTGGTCTTGCCTTGAAAACTGCTTCTCTGAATCTCTCCACCGCAGACCGCATAAACTGGACCGCGGTCCGCGTTGGTTTGGCCTTAAAAAACACCTCTCTGAATCTCTTCAGTGCATACTGTATAAAGTGGACCGCGGTCCGCACTGGTCCGTTGAACTTGGCTTGTTCTTATTCTTGGTACTTGTGCAAGTTTCACTCCTTTGTGAGCATGTTTTTGACTAGTTGTCACCCTTTTTGCCTAAATCCTGCAACAAGCACAACAAGTAAGCCTTTGGGACTATTTCTCATACACTTTTATCCAAACCTTAAGCAAGAAAGAGTGTAAAATAAGGTAAAATCTCTAGTTATCACTCCCAAGGCCAACCTCTCACATCTCCTAACTGGGGCATCCGGGCTTCTCCTCTTAACATGTCCAAACCATCTCAACCTCGCCTCACGCATCTTTACCTCCACAGGGGCCACTCCCACCTTGTCCTGAATAACTTCATTCCTAATTCTATCCAATCTAGTATGCCCACACTTCCATCTGAATATCCTCATTTCCTCTACTCTCATACGCTAGACATGAGACTCTTTGACTGGCCAACACTCTGCCCCATACAACATATTCGGTCTGACCACTACCTTGCAGAATTTACCCTTAAGTCTCAACGGCACGTTCTTATCACACAAGACACCAGAAGCGAGCCTGCACTTTGTCTATCCTGCGCCGATACGGTGAGTAACATCCTCATCTATCTCCTCATTCTACTGAATTATGGATCCTATATAATTGAAACTCTCCCTCTTGGGAATGACTTGCGAATCGATTCTCACATCCTCGTCCGCCTCCTGGGTAACACCACTGAATTTGCACTCCAAGTATTCTGTCTTGGTCCCACTCAACTTGAAACCCTTAGACTCTAGAGTATGTCTCCAGACCTCCAGCCTCTCATTAATGTCACCTCGCGTTTCATCAATCAGGACTATGTCATCCGTAAATAACAGGAACCAAGGCACCTCCCCTTGAATGTGATGCGTTAAAGAATCTATCACCAAGGAAAACAAAAACGGGCTGAGTGCTGATTCCTGATGCAACCCCATCTCAACCGAAAAGTAATCAGAGTCTCCTCCTGTTGTCCTCACCCGTGTCTTAGCCCCATCATACATGTCTTGAATCACTCTATATAAGCTACAGGCACACCTCCAACCTCTAAACATCTCCATAGAACCTCCCTCGGTACTTTGTCATAGGTTTTCTCCAGGTCGATGAACACCATATGAAAATCCTTCTTCACCGCCCTAAACCTCTCTACCAGACTCCTCACAATGTGAGTGGCCTCAGTAGTCGACCGTCCCGGCATAAAACCAAACAGATTCTCAGAAATGGACACATACCTCCTGAATCTCCCTTCAATCACCCTCTCCCGTACTTTCATCGTATGGCTTAACAACTTGATGCTCCTATAGTTGTTGCGGTATTGTACATCCCCCTTGTTCTTGTACAATGGGATTATCGTACTCCGCCTCTTCGAGAATCTTCTTCATCCTAAAGATGACGTTAAACAACCTAGCAAGCTATTCCACGCCCTCCTTGCCCACACTCTTCCAGAAATCCACCGGGATCTCGTCCGGCCCAGTCGCTCTACCCCTACTCATCCTACGCATAGCCTCTACCACCTCCTTCAGTAGTATGCGTCTACAGTACCCAAAATCTCTATGTCGCTCCGAGTACTCCAACTCCCTCGACGCGATGCCTCTGTCTCCCTCCTCGTTCAAAAGTTTATGGAAGTATGCCTGCCATCTCCGCCTGATTTGTTCCCCCTCCAATAAAACTCTTCCCTCCTCATCCTTTATGCATCTCACTTGGTTCAAATCCCGGGCCTTTCGCTCCCTCACCTTCGCTAGCCTGTACAGTTCCTTGTCTCCTCCTTTAGCCCCAATTTCCTCGTATAAGCGACTAAACGTCGCGGCCTTAGCTGCAGAAACCGCTAACTTCGCCTCTCTCATAGCCTTCTTGTACCCCTCCCTGAGGACCCTCTTCTGCACCTCGTCTATACTCTCTACTAGCTTCAGATACGCCGCTTTCTTTGCTTCCACATTTCCTCGCACCTCTTCGTTCCACCACCAGGCCCCTTTATGGCCACTAGAAAAACCCTTTGAGACCCCTAACACCTCTCTCGCTGCCTCTCTAATACAATTCGTTGTCATTGACCACATACAGCTCGCGTCCCCGCTACTTCTCCAGGCCCCTAGAGCCAACAACTTCTCCCCCAACTCCTGGGCCTTGTCCTTGGTCAATGCACCCCACTTGACCCTAGAAATACCAGACATAGCCCTCCTCTTCCTCGTCCACTAAGTATTGGGAAAAAAAATTCTTATCAAGAGAAGAAAAATATTTTTCAAAAGTCTTTTCCAATCTAACCCACCATATGCCTCATCCCCACCCATCCATATTCAACCCATATGAGCAAAAGCAAAAATAAATAAAGCCAAACTAAGGATCATAGTTTATCTAAGCACCCACAAGAAATTCAGACAAAGCTCGGAATTTTCTACACAATTACACCTGTAAAAAGCAAGAAATCAAATTCAACCTTATGTAGAACAAAATTCATAAGTCGATTTTTTAATACAACTACAGCTCACCAAAAAAAAGAAAAAAAAAGAAAAAGAAAAGGAGGTAAGTCAAATTCAAACCCTGCCCAACAAAAAGGTTACCACTTACCTCTACTTGTTTTCTGCTAATTCTTGAATCCAAAGCTCAAAACTTTTTATATAATTCACACAAAGCTCAATTGTTTTTGCATAATTCACACAAAGCTCAATACTTTTTACACAATTACAGCTCAAATAAGAAAAGAAAAACAAGAAAATATAATTCAAACTACCAAAAACCAAAATTATTATACAATTACAGCTTTATTCCAAGTTTCTAACAAAAAAGTAAACTCAAATTCAAACTTTGCACAATAATAGGGTTACCTACTTGTTTTCTACTAATTCATGAATCCAAAGCTCAAAACTTTTTGAATAATTACCGCTCAAAGAAGAAAGAAGCAAGAAAATATAATTCCAACTACAAAAGTCAAATGTTTTATACAATTATAGTTTCATTCTAACAAAATAATAAACTCAAATCCAAACTATGCACAAAATTCATATGTTATCTAAGCACCCCCACAACAAAATTCACACAAAATTATAAATTGTATTTGAAAAAAATTACACTTATATAATATGGGTTAACCCATATTCAACTCGCCTATTTGACACCTAACCCGTTTTTTACCCGCATGAAATATGGGCGGGTTAGACCCCACCCATTTTTGCTCAACCTATTTTTAACCCGCCCAAATCCAACCCAACCCGCCCATTTGCCATGCGCCACTACTATTACACATCCAATGAGGTACAAGAGTAATATTCTCTAACAGTCTCCATAGTAATGTTCTATTAGAAAATATATATTGTTCATTTATGTTTTTGCATATTTATGTGTGTATGTATGCATTATATATATATAAAGTTTAGTTATCAAAACGTTTAAGGCCTTTTGGTTTTAGACCACTAACGTTATTAGCCGCCCTTGATTTGCACCTATAAGAAAAGATGTTTTAGTTAGTGTTCCACAATTTGACTCGAAAAAATAAATGGAATACGTATTCTTCATGCATTGGCCTAACAACAAAATGAATAATGCTGCTTGTCTGCGTTTGTCCTCTTTGATTGCTTGACCATATCTCATCAATGAGTTTTCTTCTTCAATATATCCAATCCCTACAAATTCTCTCTAACAGTTTCTCTAATAAATCTACAGCAGACGTTAGCATGATATATATGCCGATCAAATAGATGGTCCAGTATATATATAGCGAAGAAGTTAGGATTTATACGCTAACCCCAACGAAATGGGATTTAGAGGTGAGAACGTAACATCAACAAAAAATGGAAACTATTCCCTCCTTTTGTGCATGTGGAAGACAAGCTAAGAATTGTCAACAATAGAATACTGGAGTTTGTTGTTTGACAGTACTTGGAGGTCCTAGTGTCATTGCCACAAAACACAGCAGAAGTAGGCTAGGGCCTACTTTTGTAAACCTCAATAAATGCCTTAAATGCTTGGCATTAAGGATTTAGAATTAAAACTTAATTAGGTTTCTAAAGAAATATAGGTAAGCAGCTTATGAATTTATATATCCAGAGTTTGACAGCAAGCTTTTAGCTTCTTAAATATGTGGATCAGAAGCTGCTATCCGATATAAGTTCTAATGCAAATCTTGACCTGTCATTAGTTTTTTTTCACATGATCATCGGTATTTTTCGTAAAAAATATTTTCTTGAAAAGCAAGTAGTAATCTTATTTATTTTTCGATGTTTGGTACGCAAATTAAGGAAAATGAAGTATTCATAAATAATTTAGATATAATAAACATGAAGCCATAAACTTTTCAACCAACAACCTTCCGAACCCACAAATTTCATAAACTTCTGAACCTCTAAACTTTCGAAACTGCTAAATTTTGAACCTGTAAACTTCCAAACACATAAACATCTGAACTCATAACTTTGGAACTTGTAAAATTTTAAACTTTTAAACCGAAAAATAAAAAAACTAAAACTAAAAATTATATTAAAAAAACAACTTTTTCTCGCGCACGGGGGG
>MDKH01144181.1:0-35906 GCA_005239495.1 Nicotiana undulata
TTGGAATGTTATAACATGTGCTTTAGGGTGAGACTATGGTTCATTACATGATAAGGAGGTTATTATATGAATTATTTTTATCGTATGATAGTTGTGTTCTATGTTTTGAAGTCAAGCAAGTGGTGGAACAAAAGTTGGCAAAGGTCTTCACAAGTTACACTCATAATGTGATTAACATTAGGTCACATGTAACTGAGATTTTCTCCCGATATACTTGGAATTAGGGGATGATCTACCTACCAAACTGAATATATATGAGTCTAGTTTCCAACTCATTAAACCGTTCATTGATACAACATAGGAGTAGAGAGATATTTTCAATTTCGCGAGACTGCGCAGACATCATAAGTGACAAGTAGGTGGACCACTAGCGCTTTTTGAGCAATACATTTCATGTATTATATGAGGTCTTATTGGGACATATTATATACCAAATTGAATATCTTGGAAGTTAGTTTCCAATGCTATTAACTGTTCATTCATAATACATCAGGATAAAACGATATAAGCGTCGGAAGATGGACCAATCTTAGGTTGCCAAGCTAACACCTCTTTGACTTTTCCAAACTTTATATATATAAACATTAGGCCGGATTTCTCTTCATTATTAAGCATAAAACGACCATAGAACACCCATAAACATAACCTCAAGATATCTACTAGGGTTTCAAAGAAGAATATCATCCCGGGCAAGAAATCGAGAAGCAATAACATCAAAACGATCCCTACGACGTAAGTGTCATTATACCGCCTCTTTTGTTTCTTTGTAGTTAGAGTTTTGGAAGTTACTTCATAGTTAAGAAACATCTAATATCTGTATTTAAGGGTTTAAATATCAATTAAGTTTGATAAATGTGTTTCCTAATAGTTAGAACTCACTGGACGGCGATCGGAAGCCGTGAGTTTGAGTTATTTGACTTGTAGCGGACTGTTCTGTGTTGCTGTTGGGTTGCGTGTTTTACTACTGTTTTGTGGTGTTTTGGAGGAGGAAGTGGTGTGGATAAACACCATATAGAAGTAGGGTTTTGATCTGGTCGTTCGTTGTAATATTTCCGGGTCATTTGACACGACTACGGTGGTCGTCTTATGTGTGAAGTGATTAGGTTGTGTGTGGACTGTTTTGGGAGGCTCAATATGATTATTATTGATGTTGTTTGGGCTGTTAGGTGATTGTTTTGACTTGTTTGAAGTCATATAAATAGGGGAGGTGTTTTCCGTTTTATCATAAAAATAGGTTGTGGTTGATACATAATAGTTATGACGCTTAAACGATAATGATAGTGTCGTTTCTCTTATTGTAGATTAAGGAGTTGTGACATTTGCGTAGCTTGAGGTTGGGCCAGTATATACAAGGTATGTAAGTCTATCCCTTTCCTTCTTTTGCACGACTCCGATTGTACGTAATGCAATGAACTAGCTTCCAAAGATACTCTACTCTTACAAGCTAGCAGTACTTACATTGTTTCCCTTCTTATGGAACAATTGATGTTGAGGTTGCTTCTCTTATTCTTATTCTCAATGTTGTTGGTACTTCCTGATTCTTATAAGATTCTCGATGAAGAGTTATCCCTAATGATGTGTACGGAGAATATCGACCTTACGTCACTCCGAAATGTTCAGAACATGATTCCAATGAGTCCTGCATGCATTATATATATGTATCTATTTGACTCTACTGAGTCGCGCTATAGTTAGCCGGGTATGGCACCTATTGTGCAACCACTGATCAGTTGGGTTTATCGAGTCCTCTTTGAGGCCGGGTATGATATGATGATGATGCTGCTCATAGAGGCGAATGTTCTATGATGATGGTGATGCCCACAGAGGCGGATGTTTTAAAAAGATTATGTGTATATATGTATAATGCACTTCATGTTACTGTCTCTTAGAAACACTCAGATGTTACAGGTTGTATCTCCTACATCTATATTTACATTACTATTCTTATTTATGCTTTCTGCCTTACATACTCAGTACTTTATTCGTACTGACGTCCTGCAGGTCCTGATAGACAGGTAGAAACAGCTCCCCCACCACAATAGGCTTTCCAGTTCAGCGATTATAGGCGAGATCCCTTCTCCGGACTTGTCGTGGTCTTGGTATGCATTTTTGTTATAGATGTTATGGGTATGTCGGGGCCCCGTTCCGGCTATGTTGCATTACTTATGCTCCTTTATAGGCTCATAGACAGGTGTCAACTCATGTATAGTTTGGTATGCCTTGTTGGATAATTTGTGTTGTATAGTCTTTCATGGCAGCGTTGTAGCTCGTACCTTTTATGTAGTTTCTTAGCAATCTTGTCATCCCATGTGATGTATGTTCATGATCTATATCTACCATTTATATTGATCTCGTTATCCCTTAAAGATAATAAGAAGGTTAGATAAAATGTACATGGTGCTCGGCAAGTATGGCCCGAGTGCTAGTCATGATCCTCCACTTTGGGTCGTGACAGAAGAACACTTACCCATTCGATAATCTTGAATATCCCCAAAAATCGCTCTCAAATCCGAAGCCCAAAGTTCAAAATATGAAGAAAATGGCTAACCCTCGTTTATATGAATCTGCCAGGACTTCCGCACCTGCGACCAGCTTAACCGCACCTGCGCGATCACAGGTGCGAAACGCTAACCGCACCTGCGCTCCAGTTCGCACCTGCTTCCAATGATCGCTCCTGCGGGGACAACACCTTCGCCCCGAAGATCCGCACCTGCGAAGGCTACCCAGTCCACCCCAGCTCGCACTTGTGCACTATTTTTGCACTTGCGAAGCTCGCACCTGCGGTTCCCCATCCGCAGGTGCGGCCACATCAAAACAGCAGCACCAGCTGCCTTTTCCAAACTTTAAACTTCCCGCTAACCATCTAAATCAACCCGAGCCCCTCGGGACCTTAACCAATTACACCAATATGTCACATATCATCACACGAACTTATTCGGACCCTCGGAACACCCAAAACAACGCCCGAATCACCGAATCAAACGAAAAATCAAACTTATAAACTTTCAAAACCTCAAATATCCAAACTCGTGCCAAAACCTATCAAATCAACCCGGAACGACGTGAAAATTTGCAGACAAGTCTCAAATGACACAACGGTTCTACAGCCACTTTCGGAATTCCATTCCGAGCCCGATATCAAAATTCCACCTATCGGCCAAAATCGCCGAAATTCTAATTTTCGCCAAAATACCTCAAATCATTCTACGGACCTCCCACACCAATTCCGGACGCACGCCTAAGTCCAAAATCATCATACGAAGCTATTGACATTAACCAAAACTCATTCCGAGGCCGTTTACTCAAAAGTCAAACCTCTAGTCAACTTTCTCCACTTAAGCTTCAAAAATTGAAAATTCTCTCCCAATTCGACTCCAGATTATCCGGCATTTGAATCTAACCACGCACACAAGTTGATATGCACAATGTGGAGCTGTTTATGACCTTACATCATCAAACAGAGCTTAAATTCCCGAAATGACCGGTCGGGTCGTTACAGACACACTAGGCCGAATGAACCCCTTATCTAAGAGTTCCTGAAGCTGCTCCTTCAATTCGTTCAACTCAGTTGGGGCCATGCGGTAAGGTGGAATAGAAATAGGCTGAGTGTCGGGTACCAAGTCAATACCAAAATCAATATCCCTGTCAGGTGGCATGCCAGGAAGGTCTGCAAGGAATACATCCAGAAAATCACGGACTACGGGAACAGAATCAACAGATGGAGTCTCACTACTAACATCCCTCACAAACGCAAGAATACCAATTCTTTACTGTATCCTTATTCAGCTGCCTGTAATCAATACACATGCGCATCAAACCATCCTTCTTTTTCATAAACAACATCGGCGCACCCCAAGGCGACATACTAGGCCGAATGAACCCCTTATCTAAGAGTTCCTGAAGCTTCTCCTTCAATTCTTTCAACTCTGTTGGGGCCATGCAGTAAGGTGGAATAGAAATAGGCTGAGTGTCAGGCACCAAGTCAATACCAAAATCAATATCCTTGTCAGGTGGCCTGCCTGGGAGGTCTTCAGGGAATACACCTAGAAAATCACAGACTGCGGGAACAGAATCAAGAGGTGGAGTCTCACTACTAACATCCCTCACAAACGCAAGATAAGATTCACACCCTTTCTCAACCATACGATGAGCCTTTAAGTAAGAAATCACTCTGCTAGGTACATACTTTATAGACCCCCTCCACTCAACTCTCGGAACTCCGGGCATAGCTAAGGTAATGGTCTTAGCATGACAATCAAGAATCACATGACATGGGGATAACCAATCCATGCCTAGAATTACATCAAAATCGACCATACTGAGTAACATCACGTCCACTCGGGTCTCCAGACCCCCGATAGATATACGACATGACCGGTACACACGGTCCACAACAATAGTATCACCCACCGGAGTCGAAACATGAACAGAAGTAATTAGAGACTCACGGGACATATTCAGTAAATGAGCAAAATAGGATGAGACATAAGAGTACGTGGAACCAGGGTCAAATAAAGCCAAAGCATCACTGTGACAAACTGAAATAGTACCTGTAATCACTGCATCTGACGCCATAGCATCAGGCCTAGCCAGAAGTGCATAAATATGTGGCTGGCCTCCACCTGCTCGACCTCCCCCTCTAGGATGGCCTCTAGTTACCTGACAACCACCCCTAGAGGCCTGGTTAGGTGGTGAAGTGACTGGGGATGAAGCGGAGGGCTGGACCCTCTGCTGGGATGAACTACTAGGACGACGGGGACACTGCCTCCACCCATGTCCAAACTCTCCACACTCATAACAACTACCTGAAGCCGGAGATGAAAATTGTCGAGAACCTCTGTCACCTTGATGACCACCAGACGAAACATGCATAGAAGAGCCCTGATAAGGTGATGCTCGGGCGGAGCTCTGAGCTGGGAGGGAACTAAAAGAGGAACGTCCCTGATGAGAATTGCGAGGACCCTGACCCGGAGCTACACCATTGTAAGCTGGGCGAACTGGCTGTGGAGGTCTAAATGGACGACCTCTGTTGTGCTGAAACTTCCCTCTATAAGGGGCACCACTGAAGTTACCTGATCCCCGAGGCCTCTTGACCTCCCTCTCCTCATGATCCTGCCTACGAACTGACTCAATGTCCCGAGCAATGTCAACAACCTGCTCAAATGTAGCTCTAGACACTCTCTCTCTGGTCATCAAGATCTGAAGCTGATAAGTAAGACCATCTACAAACCTCCTAATCCTCTCCCTGTCAGTAGGGAAAATCTCAGAAGCATGTCTGGCCAACTCGGAAAACCTCAACTAGTATTGAGTAACTGACAACTCTGCCTAACGCAACTGCTCAAATTGCCTGTGTTGCTCCTCTCTGTGGGACTGAGGAGCATACTTCTCCAAAGATCGTGGAAAACTGCTTCCAAGTGAGTGGTGCTGAACCAACCGGCCTACGCCTCTCGAATGACTCCCACCAAGTAAAAGCAGCACCAGCAAACTGAAATGTAGCAAACAAGACCCCATTGGTGTCCAAAATACCCGCAGTACGTAGTATACTCCAGCATTTATCAAGAAAACCTTGGGCATCCTCGCCCTCTGCGCCACTGAAAGTCGGAGGCATAAGTCTGTTGAATCTCTCCAACCTGTGTTGCTCATCCCTAGGCATAGCAGTGACCACATAATCCTGAGTTGGAGCAACCGGCGGAACTGGGGCTGCTCCCGGTGCCTGAATACCCCGTAAAACCTGCTCAGGTGTCCGGTCAGCTAGAGTCTGATTGCCTCCCCCGGCCTTAGTTGTAGTGGCAGTAGTGGACATAGCAACTGTCTGAGCTAAACTGGTACACGCCGTAAATATATGAGTCAGGGTCTCCTGAAGACCCGGAATAACAATAGGCATTGCAGGTGCCTGAGCCTGTCCCGCTGGAGCACCATCGGCGGGAACCTGATCCTGAATGACAGGGGGATCCTCTGGTACTACCCCTGCTGCTGCATGAGCTGGTCCCCTACCTCTACCACGGCCTCGACAGTGGCCTCGACCTCTCATGGGTCTAGCTTGTGCCTGATCACCCTGTTCGGTATTGCGTGTCCTCCCCATCTGTGAGAGAATGAAACAATATGAGTTTAAATTTCAAGAATCAATAGATTGGCACGAAAGAGTTCAAGAAAATAGAGATGTTTCCTAGGCGTTTTGCAGCCTCTCAAAGATAAGTACAGACATCTCCGTACCGATCTGCAAGACTCTACTAAACCTGCTCATGACCGTTGAGTCCTATGTAACCTAGAGCTCTGATACCAACTTGTCACGACCCCAAATCCTAACAGGTCGTGATGGAGCCTATCGTAGAACTAGGCTAGCCAACCATCACCTTACTACGCATTTGTTAAATTATAAGAGTTCAAAATTTAGTAATAAGCATGCAACCAAGCATAGAATAGTGTAATTTAGTCTTAGCGTCCCAATAATAGTCTAAACAAAACCTAAACCTCCTAAGACTGGAGTCAATAGTCATGAGCATCTATGAATAAATAAATCTAACTCTGCTAAAACTATAATATATGCCTCTGAATCAAATGCTAAAACTAAATAAGGAAGGGAAGTGGGGAAGTTGTGGACGTTGGACAGCTACCTCGAAATCCCGTGAACTGCTGCTAATGAACAATGCAGCTAGTGCTCCAAATCGGTACCTGGATCTGTGCACAGAGGCACTAGGAGTCTTTATGAGTACGCCAACTCAGTAGTAATGAAAATAAATCACAGTCTGAGAATTATAAAACACACAGTAATGATACACCAATTCACAAAAGCCAGTAAAACACCAAGTCACCAGATATTATTCATCGAATACATGAGTTCAAAAATCGGTTTCCAAAAATCCTTTGAAACAAGTGTAATATCAGTATACCTCAGTAAAATTCTCAGTAAAAACCAGTTTGAAAACAAGTGGTTTAAAGTTCAAAAACTCAGTAAAAATCATTTTCATAAAACTGCCCCTCGGGCCAAAATCATTTCACGTAACAATTGCCCATCAAGAACTCTCACAATCACTATGTATCATCCCATCAGGCAATAATCATCACTCCAGTATCAGCCACGCGGGCAATAATCATCACTCAATAGGTACATGTGCTCACTGGAGGTGTGTACAGACTCCGGAGGGCCTCCTACAGCCCAAGCGCTATAACAACATAAGGCCTGAAAGCCTCCTCACAATATAGGCCTGAAAGCCTCCCTCATATAAGGCCTGAAAGCCTCCTCAAAATATAGGCCTGAAATCCTCCCTAATATAAGGCCAGAAAGCCTCCTCACAATATAGGCCTGAAAGCCTCACTCAGTCGGACACCCTCAAATTGCCCTTAGGCCATAAATATATCGGGTTCTCGACCCAAAACAGTGTTTCATTTTTCAATAAATAGTATCAAAATACTCAGAGTGTCAAAACAATTTATTAGGAAAAGACTGAGTGTAAAATCATATCATATCATTGAGGAAAATATAGTATACACATCCCCCAAGGGGTAAACAGGTCGGCACTAGGCCCCAAACATGGCTTACAGCCCAAATCATATCAAGTATATATAGTACTATTGGAAATAAGCTTTAACAAGCCGTTTTACAACTCAATAGTCGCCTAAGTAAGGAATATATCTCCAAAGTCTCAACCTTTGCATTTCAAAACTCGTGAAAGGGTGCATAGTCCGGGGTTTCATACCCTTGGGACAGGATTTAAAGACATTACTTACCTCGAACTAGCCCGAAATTACTTTGCAATGCGTTTACCTTTGGAATCAACTTCCGGATGCTCCAAATCTACCAAGTTCAGTTTTTTATCATGAAATTATGCTCAAGGAATAATATCCAATTGAAAAATATTGAATTTAGCTCAAAAATCTAAATTCGGTCAAAACTCGACCCCGGGCCCGCATCCCGAAACTCAGAAACTTTTATACAAAAATGTTCTTCATCGTCTCATGAGTCCATACATATAAAGAACGCTAACATCAGAGTTCGTTTGACTCCTCAAATCGACCCCTAAAGGTCTCATAATCTCAAGCCCTAAACCCACCTTTTTCTACTGAATTTCATCAATTTAATACTAAGATTATGTTCTATAATCACCTATAAACGAGTTTTATGGTCCAAAATACTTACCTCTACGAATACCACTTATTTCCCTCTTCAATAATCGCCTCAAGAGCTCTCTATCCGTACAAAAATGGTGTAAAAAGGGTTTAGGTCGTGGAAGGGTTTATTTAGATTTGCCCAGTGATTTACTCTCCGCGATCGCGGTCAATGACACGCGATCGCACAACACACCCCATTCATCCTTCGCGATCGCAGCACTGTGCACGCGATCGCATAATGCATTTTGTCAGCCAACCCCACGCGCCCAAACACCCCACGCGATCGCACCCTGGCACACGCGATCGCACTGGGCCCCTCTCCCCCTTCTCCGCGATCGCACAGCACAAATTAGCCTGCCCCAAACTTAACTCTCCGTGATCGCATAAAAATCCCCACGCGATCGCAGTGAAGCAATTGCTGTTGTGCAAACACTAGAAAACCAACAATCTATTCAAGTCCAAATGAGTCCGTTAATCACCCGAATCAATATCGAGCCCCTCGGGACCCCAACCAACTATACCAACACATCACATATGATCATTCAAACTTAGTTGCACTCTCAAAACACTAAAATTAACATCAAAACACCAAATTCACCTCGGATTCAAGCCTAAGAACTTTGAAATTTCTAAAATCCACCAACGATGCCGAAACTATCCAAAACAACTCCGATTGACCTGAAATTTTGCAGACATACCCAAACTGACATTATGAACATGTTTCAACTGTAGGAATTCCATTCTGACACCGATAACCTATTTTTCACTGCTGACCGAAAATCGCCAAAACTAACTTACGCCAATTCAAGCCTAATTCTACACCAGACATCACAAAATTATTCTGAACACACTCCTAAGTCCCAAATCACCTAACGGAGCTATTCGAGCCATAAAATCCGCATTCCGAGGTTGTTTGCCAATAAGTCAACTCTCAGTTGACTTTTCTAACTTCGAGGCTATTTTTATAGACTAAGTGGCTAAACTCTCACTACAAACCATTTTGATTTCAAGCCTATCAACTCTAACACATCAATAACGGTATAATCAATCTATAACAAGTAAAATGCAGTAATTATAATGAAGGTTTTTACGTAACGACAGACCGGGTCGTTACATTCTCCCCCTCTTAAACAAACGTTCGTCCTCGAACGGGTCTAGAAACATACCTAGAGTCTCAAACAAGTGAGAATATTTGCTCTGCATCCCCCGCTCGGTCTCCCAAGTAACCTCCTCCACTGGTTGACCTCTCCACTACACCTTTACTGATGCTATATCATTAGACCTCAACTTTCTGACCTCGCGAGCTAAAATAGCTACTGGCTCAACCTCGTATGACATATTACCCTCGAGTTGAACTGTGCTGAAGTCTAACACATGAGACGGATCACCAACATATTTCCTGAACATCGACACATGAAATACCGGATGAACACTCGATAGCTGGGTGGCAAGGAAAGTCTGTAAACCACCTCTCCAACCTTCTGAAGTACCTCGAAAGGACCAATAAATCGTGGACTCAGCTTTCCTCTCTTTCTGAACCTCATAACACCCTTCATAGGTGATACCTTTAGCAGTACCTTATCACTTTCCATAAATGACACATCCCGGACCTTCTGGTCCACATAACTCTTCTGCCTAGACTGCGCCGGTCGAAGCCGCTCCTGAATCAACTTCACCTTCTCCAACGCATCCTGAATCAAATTTGTACCCAATAACTTAGCCTCACCAGGATCGAACCAACCAACCGGAGATCTACACCTCCTACCATATAAGGCTTCATACGGGGCCATCCGAATACTGGACTGGTAGTTGTTATTATATGCAAACTCCGCTAATGGCAGAAACGGATCCCATGAACCACCAAAATCAATCACACAAGCCCATAAAATATCCTCCAATATCTGAATAGTCCATTCCGACTGCCCCTCGGTCTGAGGGTGAAATGCAATGCTCAACTCTACATCAGTACCCATACCTTTCTGTACGGCCCTCCAAAACTGAGATGTGAACTGAGTACCTCTGTTAGAAATAATAGAAACCGGAACTCCATGCAACCAGACAATCTCCTTAATGTAAAAACCAGCTAACCGCTCTGAAGTATAAGTAGTACTGACATGAATGAAATGCGCGGACTTGGTCAATCTATCCACAATGACAAAAGTAGCATCAATACCCTTCGATGTCCGTGGAAGCCCCACTACAAAATCCATACTGATCCACTCCCACTTCCACTCCGGAATATCTAACCTATGAAGCAATCCACCTGGTCTCTGGTGCTCATACTTGACCTGCTGGCAGTTGAGACACCGTGCTACATACTCAACAATATCTCTCTTCATTCGCCTCCACCAATACTGTTGTCTCAGATCCTGATACATCTTCGCGGCACCCGGATGGATAGAATACCGTGAGCTGTGAGCCTCTGCTAATATCAACTCTCAAATACCCTCTACATTGGGCACGCAAATAGGGCCCTGCATCCTCATAACTCCATCATCACCAATAGTCACATCTCAGGCATCACCCCGACGAACTCTATCCTGAAGAACTAACAAATGTCGGTCATCATACTAACGAGCTTTAATCTGATCATAAAGAGAAGACCAGGAAGCCATGCTAGCTACCACCCGCGGAGGGTCTGACAAATCCAATCTCACCAACTGACCCACTAAAGCCTGAACATCAAGTGCTAAAGGTCGCTCTGCTGCTGAAAGGTAAGCTAGACTCCCCAAACTCTCGGGTCGGCGACTCAAGGCATCGGCCACCACATTGGCTTTCCCCAGGTGGTACAATATAGTCAAGTCATAGTCCTTGAGAAGTTTCAACCACCTTCTCTGTCGCAAATTCAAGTCTTTCTGCCTTAGCAGATACTGCAAGCTACGATGATCGGTGTAAATCTCACACTGCACTCCATACAAATAATGCCTCCAAATCTTTAAGGCATAAACAATAGCAACTAACTCCAGATCGTGCACTGGGTAATTCTTCTCGTGCACCTTCAACTGTCTAGACGCGTAGGCAATCACCCTACCGTCCTGCATTAATATCGCTCCCAAGACAACTCTAGAAGCATCACAATAGACCGTATAAGAACACAAACCAGTAGGTAACACTAATACCGAAGTTTTGGTCAATGCTGACTTGAGCTTCTGAAAGCTCTCCTCACACTCGTCGGACCATCTGAATGGAACACCCTTCTATGTCAATCTGGTCAGAGGTGAAGTAATAAAAGAGAATCCTTCTACAAAGCGACGGTAGTAACCCGCCAAACCGAGGAAACTCCGAATCTCTGTAGCTGAAGACGGTCTGGGCCAACTCTGCACTGCCTCAATCTTCTTCGGGTCAACCTGAATACCTTCACTAGACACCACATGCCCCAAGAAAGCTACTGAACCAAGCCAAAACTCACACTTGGAGAATTTTGCATAAAGCTTCTCCTCCCTCAATCTCTGTAACACAATTTTCAAGTGTTGAGCATGCTCTTCCTGCCTACGGGAATAAACCAGGATGTCATCAATGAACACAATGACGAACGAATCAAGGTAAGGCTGAAATACGTTGTTCATCAATTGCATGAACGCGGTTGGGGCATTGGTCAGCCCAAATGACATAACCAAAAATTCATAATGACCGTATCTGATCCTGAAAGTCGTCTTGCTAGGCCGAATGAACCCCTTATCTAAAAGTTCCTGAAGCTGCTCCGTCAATTCTTTCAACTCTGTTGGGGCCATGCGATAAGGTGGAATAGAAATAGGCTAAGTGTCGGGCACCAAGTCAATACCAAAATCAATATCCCTGTCATGTGGCATGCCTGGCGGGTCTGCAGGGTATACATCCAGAAAATCAAGGACTACAGGAACAGAATCAACAGATGGAGTCTCACTACTAACATCCCTCACAAACGCAAGATAAGATTCACACCCTTTCTCAACCATACGCTGAGCCTTTAAGTAAGAAATCACTTTGCTAGGTACGTGCTCTATAGACCCCCTCCACTCAACTCTCAGAACTCCGAGCATAGCTAAGGTAACGGTCTTAGCATGACAATCAAGAATCGCATGACATGGGGATAACCAATACATGCCAAGAATTACATCAAAATCGACCATATTGAGTAACATCAGGTCCACTCGGGTCTCCAGACCCCCAATAAATATATGACACGACCGGTACACACGGTCCACAACAATAGTATCGCCCACTGGAGTCGAAACATGAATATAAATAACTAGAGACTCACGCGGCATATTCAAAAAATGAGCAAAATAGGATGAGACATAAGAGTACGTGGAACCAGCGACCACATAATCCTGAGCTTGAGCAACCGGCGGAACCGGGGCTTCTCCCGGTGCCTGAATACCCCATACAACCTGCTCAGGTGTCCGGGCAGCTGGAGTCTTATTTTTGCCCCCGGCCTGAGCTGTAGTGGAAGTAGTGGACATAGCAACTGCCTGAGCTAAACTGGTACACGCCGTCAATATCTGAGTCAAGGTCTCCTGAAGACCCAGAATAACAATAAGCACTGCAGCTGCCTGAGCCTGTCTCGCTAGAGCACCATCGGCGGGAACCTGATCCTAAATGACAGGGGGATCCTCTAGTACTACCCCTGTTCTGCATGAGCTGGTCCCCTACCTCTACCAGGGCCTCGACAACGGCCTCGACCTCTCATGGGTCCAGGTTGTGCCTGATCACCCTGTTCGTTATTGCGTGTCCTCACCATCTGTGAGAGAATGAAACAATATGAGTTTAGATTTCAAGAATCAATAGAATGGCACGAAAGAGTTCAAGAAAATTGTAATATTCCCTATGAGTTCTGCAGCCTCTCGAAGATAAGTACAGACGTCTCCATACCGATCCGCAAGACTCTACTGAACCTGCTCATGACCGTTGAGTCCTATGTAACCTAGAGCTCTAATACCAACTTGTCACGACCCCAAATCCTAACAGGCCGTGATGGCGCCTATCGTGGAACTAGGCTAGCCAACCATCACCTTACTACGCATTTGTTCAATTATAAGAGTTCACAATTTAATAATAAGCATGCAACCAAGCATAGAATAGTGTAATTTAGTCTTAGCGTCCCAATAATAGTCTAACCAAAACCTAAACCTCCCAAGACTGGAGTCAATAGTCATGAGCATATAAATATATCTAACTCTGCTAAAATTATAATATATGCATCTGAATCAAATGCTAAAACTAAATAAGGAAGGGAAGTGGGAAGCTGTGGACGCTGGAAAGCTACCTCGAAATTCCATGAACTTCTGCTAACGAACAAGGCAGCTAGTGCTCCAAATCGGTACCTGGATCTGTGTATAGAGGCACAGGGAGTCTTTATGAGTACGCCAACTCAATAGTAATGAAAATAAATCACAGTCTGAGAATTATAAAACACACAGTACAAATACATCAATTCACAAAAGCTAGTAAAACACCAAGTCACCAAATAGTATTCATCAAATACATGAGTTCAAAAATCGGTTTCCATAAATCCTTTGAAACAAGTGTAATATCAGTGTACCTCAGTAAAAACCAGTTTGAAAAAAGTGGTTTATAGTTCAAAAACTGAGTAAAAATCATTTTCATAAAACTGCCCCTCGGGCCAAAATCATTTCTCGTAATAATTGCCCATCAGGCACTCTCACAATCACTCTGTATCAGCCCATCAGGCAATAATCATCACTCAATATTAGCCCTGCGGGAAATAATCATCACTCAATAGGTACCTGCACTCACTGGGGGTGTGTACAGACTCCGGAGGGGCTCCTACAGCCCAAGCGTTATAACAACATAAGGCCTGAAAGCCTCCTCACAATATAGGCCTGAAAGTCTCCCTCACATAAGGTCTGAAAGCCTCCTCACTATATAGGCCTGAAAGCCTCACTCAGTCAGCCACCCTCAATTTGCCCTTAGGCCATAAATATACCGGGTTCTCGACCAAAAATAGTGTTTCATTTTTCAATAAATAGTATCAAAATACTCAGAGTGTCAAAAGAATTTATCAAGAAAAGATTGAGTGTAAAATCATATCATATCATTGAGTAAAATATAGTAAACACATCCCCCAAGAGTTAAACAGGTCGGCACTAGGCCCCAAACATGGCTTACAGCCCAAATCATATCAAGTATATATAGTACTATTGGAAATAAGCTTTAAAAAGTCGTTCTGCAACTCAATAGTAGCCTAAGTAAGGAATATATCTCCAAAGTCTGAACCTTTGCATTTCAAAACCCGTGAAAGGGTGCATAGTCTAGGGTTTCATACCCTTAGGACAGGATTTAAAGACATTACTTACCTCGAACTAGCCCGAAATTACTTCGCAATGCGTTTGCCTTTCGAATCAACTTTCGGATGCTCCAAATCTACCAAGTTCAGATTTTTATCATCAAATTATGCTCAAGGAAAAAATTCAAATTGAAAAATATCGAATTTAGCTCAAAAATCCGAATTCGGTCAAAACCCTGACCCCCGGGCCCGCGTCCCGAAACTCAGAAACTTTTATACTAAAATGTTCTTCATCATCTCACAAGTCCGTACATATAAAGAACTCTACAATCGGAGTTCGTTTGACTTCTCAAATCGACCCCTAAAGGTCTCATAATCTCAAGCCCTAAACCCATATTTTTCTACTGATTTTCATGAATTTAATACTGAGATTATGTTCTATAATCACCCATAAACGAGTTTTAAGGTCCAAAATACTTACCTCTACGAATACCACTGATTTCCCTCTTCAAAACTCGCCTCAAGAGCTCTTTGTCCGTACAAAAAATGTCTAAAAAGGGTTTAAGTCGCGGAAGAGTTTATTTAGATACGCCCAGTGATTTACTCTCCGCGATCGCGGTCAATGACACGCGATCGAACAGCACACTACCTTTCCTCCTTCGCGATCGCAGCACTGTGCACGCGATCGCACTGTGCATTTTTCTAGCCAACCCCACGCGCCCAAACACCCTACGCGATCGCACCCTGATACACGCGATCGCATTGGGCCCCTCTCCCCCTTCTCCGCGATCGCTTTCGCGATCGCACAACACAAATGATCCTACCCCAAACTTAACTCTCCGCGATCGCATAAATCCCCACGCGATCGCATAAATCCCCACGCGATCGGAGTGAAGCAATTGATGTTGTGCAAACACCAGAAAACCAACAATCTATTCAAGTCCAAATGAGTTCGTTAATCACCCGAAATCAATCCCGAGCCCCTCTGGACCCCAACCAACTATACCAACACATCACATATGATCATTCAAACTTAGTTGCACTCTCAAAACACTAAAACTAACATCAAAACACCAAATTCACCTCGGATTCAAGCCTAAGAACTTTGAAATTTCTAAAATCCACCAACGATGCCGAAACTATCCAAAACAACTCCGATTGACCTGAAATTTTGCAGACATACCCAAACTGACATTACAAACTTGTTCCAACTGTCAGAATTCCATTCCGACTCCGATAGACTATTTTCCACTGCAGACCGAAAATCGCCAAAACTAACTTTCGCCAATTCAAACCTAATTCTACGCCGGACATCACAAAATTATTCTGAACACACTCCTAAGTCCCAAATCACCTAACAGAGCTATTGGAGCCATAAAATCCGCATTCCGAGGTCGTTTGCCAATAAGTCAACTCTCAGTTGACTTTTCTAACTTCAAGGCTATTTTTAAAGACTAAGTGACTAAACTCTCACTACAACCATTTCGATTTCAAGCCTATCAACTCTAACACATCAATAACGGTATAATCAATCTATAACAAGTCAAATGCAGTAATTATAATGCAGGTTTTTACATAACGACGGACCGGGTCATTACATTCTCCCCCTCTTAAACAAACGTTCATCCTCGAACGGGTCTAGAAACATACCTAGAGTCTCAAACAAGTGAGGATATTTTCTCTGCATCCCCCGCTCGGTCTCCCAAGTAGCCTCCTCCACTGGCTGACCTCTCTACTGCACCTTTACTGATGCTATATCATTAGACCTCAACTTTCTGACCCCGCGAGCTAAAATAGCTACTGGCTCAACCTCGTATGACATATTACCCTCGAGTTGAACTGTGCTGAAGTCTAACACATGAGACGGGTCACCAACATATTTCCTGAGCATCGACATATGAAATACCGGATTAACACTCGATAAGCTGGGTGGCAAGGCAAGTCTGTAAGCCACCTCTCCGACCTTCTGAAGTACCTCGAAAGGACCAATAAATCGTGGACTCAGCTTTCCTCTCTTTCCGAACCTCATAACACCCTTCATAGGTGATACCTTTAGCAGTACCTTATCACTTTCCATAAATGACACATCCCGGACCTTCCGTCCGCATAACTCTTCTGCCTAGACTGCACCGTGCGAAGCCGCTCCTGAATCAACTTCACCTTCTCCAATGCATCCTGAATCAAATCTGTACCCAATCACCAGGCTCGAACCAACCAACCGAAGATCTACACCTCCTACCATATAAGGCTTCATACGGGGCCATCCGAATACTGGACTAGTAGTTGTTATTATATGCAAACTCCGCTAATGGCAGAACCTGATCCCATGAACCACCAAAATCAATCACACAAACCCGTAACATATCCTCCAATATCTGAATAGTCTGTTATGAGTGCCCGTCGGTCTGAGGGTGAAATGCAGTGCTCAACTCTACATTAGTACCCATACATTTCTGTACGGCCCTCCAAAACTGAGATGTGAACTGAGTACCTATGTCAGAAATATTAGAAACCGAAACTCCATGCAACCGGACAATCTCCTTAATGTAAACACCAGATAATCGCTCTGAAGTATAAGTAGTACTGACAGGAATGAAATGCGCGGACTTGGTCAATCTATCCACAATGACCCAAATAGCATCAACACCCTTCGAAGTCCGTGGAAGCCCCACTACAAAATCCATAGTGATCCGCTCCCACTTCCACTCCGGAATATCTAACCTCTGAAGCAATCCACCTGGTCACTGGTGCTCATACTTGACCTGCTGGCAATTGAGACACCGTGCTACATACTCAACATTATCTCTCTTCATCCGCCTCCACCAATACTGTTGTCTCAGATCCAAATACATCTTCGCGGCACCCGGATGGATAGAATACCGCGAGCTGTGAGCCTATGCTAATATCAACTCTCGAATACCCTCTACATTGGGCACGCAGATACGGCCATGCATCCTCATAAATCCATCATCACCAATAGTCACATCTCAAGCATCACCCCGACGAACTTTATCCTGAAGAACTAACAAATGTCGGTCATCATACTAACGAGCTTTAATCTGATCATAAAGAGAAGATCGGGAAGCCATGCTAGCTACCACCCGCGGAGGGTCTGACAAATCCAATCTCACCAACTGACTCGCTAAAGCCTGAACATCAAGTGCTAAAGGACGCTCTGCTGCTGAAAGGTAAGCTAGACTCCCCAAACTCTCGGCTCGGCGACTCAAGGAATCGGCCACCACATTGGATTTCCCCGGGTGGTACAATATAGTCAAGTCATAATCCTTGAGAAGTTCCAACCACCTCCTCTGTCGCAAACTCAAGTCTTTCTACCTTAGCAGATACTGCAAGCTACGATGATCGGTGTAAATCTCACACTACACTCCATACAAATAATGCCGCCAAATCTTTAAGGCATGAACAATAGCAGCTAACTCCAGATCGTGCACTGGGTAATTCTTCTCGTGCACCTTCAAATGTCTAGACGCATAGGCAATCACCCTACCGTCCTGCATTAATATCGCTCCCAAGCCAACTCTAGAAGCATCACAATAGACCGTATATGAACCTGAACCAGTAGGTAACACTAATACCGGAGTTTTGGTCAATGCTGACTTGAGCTTCTGAAAGCTCTCCTCACACTCGTCGGACCATCTGAATGGAACACCCTTCTGTGTCAATCTGGTCAGAGGTGAAGCAATAAAAGAGAATCCTTCTACAAAGCAACGGTAGTAACCCGCCAAAACAGAGGAAACTCCGAATCTCTGTAGCTGAAGACGGTCTGGGCCAACTCTGCACCGCCTCAATCTTCTTCGGGTCAACCTGAATACCTTCACTAGACACCACATGCCCCAAGAAAGCAACTGAACCAAGCCAAAACTCACACTTGGAGAATTTTTCATAAAGCTTCTCCTCCCTCAATCTCTGTAACACAATTTTCAAGTGCTGAGCATGCTCTTCCTGGCTACAGGAATAAACCAGGATGTCATCAATGAACACAATGACGAACGAATCAAGGTAAGGCTGAAATACGTTGTTCATCAATTGCATGAACGCGGTTGGGGCCTTGGTCAGCCCAAATGACATAACCAAAAATTCATAATGACCGTATCTGGTCCTGAAAGCCGTCTTCGAAATATCAGAAACTCGAATCTTCAATTGATGATACCCCGACCTCAGGTCGATATTGGAGAATACCTTAGCTCCTTGAAGCTAATCAAATATGTCATCAATACAAGGCAAAGGATAACGATTCTTTATTGTAACCTTATTCAGCTGCCTGTAATCAATACACATGCGCATCGAACCATCCTTCTTTTTCACAAACAACACTTGCGCACCCCAAGGCGATACACTAGGCTGAATGAACCCCTTATCTAAGAGTTCCTGAAGTTGCTCCTTCAATTCTTTGAACTCTGCTGGGGCCATGCGGTAAGATGGAATATAAATAGGCTGAGTGTCGGGCACCAAGTCAATACCAAAATCAATATCCCTGTCAGGAAGCATGCCTGGCAGGTCTGCAGGGAATACACCCAGAAAATCATGGACTATGGGAACAGAATCAACAGATGTAGTCTCACTACTAACATCCCTCACAAACGCAAGATAAGATTCACACCCTTTCTCAACCATACGCTGAGCCTTTAAGTAAGAAATCACTCTACTAGGTACATGCTCTATAGACCCCCTCCACTCAACTCTTGGAACTCCGGGCATAGCTAATGTAACGGTCTTAGCGTGACAATCAAGAATCGCATGACATAGGGATAACCAATCCATGCCTAGAATTACATCCAAATCGACCATACTGAGTAACATCAGGTCCACTTGGGTCTCTAGACCCCCGTTAGATATAAGACACGACCGGTACACACAATCCACAACAATAGTATCACCCACCGGAGTCGAAACATGAAAAAAAGTAACTAGAGACTCACGGGGCATATTCAGAAAATGAGAAAAATAGGATAAGACATAAGAGTACATGGAACCAGGGTCAAATAAAGCAAAAGCATCACTGTGACAAACTGAAAAAGTACATTTAATCACCGCATCTGACGCCATAGCATCAGGCTTAGCCGGAAGTGCATAAATACGCGGCTGGCCTCAACTTGATCGACCTCCCCTTCTAGGAACGCCTCTCGTTGACTAACCACCACCCTTAGCGGCCTGGGAGGTGGTGAAGTGACTGGGGCTGAAGCCGAGGGCTGGACCCTCTGCTGGGATGAACTACTAGGACGACGGGGACACTGCCTCCACCCATGTCCGAACTCTCCACACTCATAACAACTACCTGAAGTCGGAGATGAAAACTGATGAGAACCTCTGTCACCCAGATGACCACCAGACAAAAAATGCATAGAAGAGCCCTGATAAGATGATGCTCGGGCGGAGCTCTGAGCTAGGAGGGCACTAAAAGAGGAACGTCCCTGATGAGAATTGCGAGGACCCTACCCCGAAGATACACCATTGTAAGCTGCGCGAACTGGTTGTGGAGGTCTAAATGGACGAGCCTCTGTTGTGCTGAAACTGCCCTCTAGAAGGGGCACCACTGAAGTTACCTGATCCCCGAGGCCTCTTGACCTCCCTCTCCTCACGATCCTGCCTACGAACCGACTCAATGTCCCGAGCAATGTCAACAACTTGCTCAAATGTAGCTCCAGACACTCTCTCACTGGTCATCAAGATCCGAAGTTGATAAGTAAGACCATCTACAAACCTCCTAATCCTCTCCCTGTCAGTAGGGACAATCTCAGAAGCATGTCTGGCCAACTCAGAAAACCTCATCTCGTACTGAGTAACTGACAACTCTCCCTGACGCAACTGCTCAAACTGCCTGCCCTGCTCCTCTCTGTGGTACTGAGGAACATACTTCTCCAAAACGATCATGGAGAACTGCTTCCAAGTGAGTGGTGCTGAACCAACCCGCCTACGCCTCTCGAATGACTCCCGCCAAGTAAAAACAGCACCAGCAAACTGAAATGTAGCAAACGAGACCCCCACTGGTCTCTAAAATACCCGCAGTACGTAGTATCCTCTGACATTTATCAAGTAAACCTTGGGCATCCTCGCCCTCTGTGCCACTGAAAGTCGGAGGCTAAAGTCTGCTGAATCTCTCCAACCTGCGCTGCTCATCCTCAGGCATAGCAGCAACCACATAATCTTAAGCTGGAGCAACCAGCGGAACTGGGGCTGCTCCCGGTGCCTGAAACCCCGTACAACCTGCTCAGGTATCTGGGCAGCTGGAGTCTGATTGCCTCCCCCGACCTGAGCTGTAGTGGAAGTAGCGGACATAGCAACTGCCTGAGCTAAACTGGTACACGCCGTCAATATCTGAGCTAGGGTATCCTGAAGACCCAGAATAACAATAGGCACTACAGGTGCCTGAGCCTGTCCCGGTGGAGCACCATCGGCGAGAACCTAATCTTTAATGACAGGGGGATCCTCTGGTACAACCCCTACTGCTGCATGAGCTGGTCCCCTACCTCTATCACGGCCTCGACAGCGGCCTCGGCCTCTCATGGGTCAAGCTGGTGCATGATCACCCTGTTCGGTATTGCATGTCCTCACCATTTGTGAGAGAATGAAACAATATGAGTTTAGATTGTAAGAATCAATAGATTGGCACGAAAGAGTTCAAGAAAATAGAGATGTTTCCTAGGAGTTCTGCAGCGTCTCGAAGATAAGTACAGACATCTCCATACCAATCCGCAAGACTCTACTGAACCTGCTCATGACCGTTGAGTCCTATGTAACCTAGAGCTCTGATACCAACTTGTCACGACCCCAAATCCTAACAGGCTGTGATGGCGCCTAGAGTCGAACTAGGCTAGCCAACCATAACCTTACTAGCATTTGTTCAATTATAAGAGTTCAAAATTTAATAATAAGCATGTAACCAAGCATAGAATAGTGTAATTTAGTCTTAGCGTCCCAATAATAGTCTAAACAAAACCTATACCTCCCAAGACTAGAGTCAATAGTCATGAGCATCTAAGAATAAATAAATCTAACTCTGCTAAAACTATAATATATGCCTCTAAATCAAATGCTAAAACCAAATAAGGAAGGGAAGTGGATAAGTTGTGGACGCTAGACAGCTACCTCGAAATCCCGTGAACTGCTGCCTACGAACAAGGCAGCTTCTGCTCCAAATCGGTACCTGGATATGTGCACAGAGGCACAGAGAGTCTTTATGAGTACGACAACTCAGTAGTAATGAAAATAAATCACAGTCTAAGAATTATAATACACACAGTACAGATACACCAATTCACAAAAGCCAGTAAAACACCAAGTCACCGGATAGTATTCATCAAATACATGAGTTCAAAACTCGGTTTCCAAAAATCCTTTGAAACAAGTGTAATATCAGTATGCCTCAGTAAAATTCTCAGTAAAAACCAGTTTGAGAACCAGTGGTTTATAGTTCAAAAACTCAGTAAAAATCATTTTCATAAAACTGCCCCTGGGGCTAAAATCATTTCTCGTAACAATTGCCCATCAGGAACTCTCACAATCACTCACTATCAGCCCTGCGGGCAATAATCATCACTCAATTGGTACATGCGCTCACTGGGGGTGTGTAGAGACTCCGGAAGGGCTCCTACAGCCCAAGGGCTATAACAACATAAGGTCTGAAAGTCTTCTCACAATGTAGGCCTGAAAGCCTCCTCATATAAGGCCTGAAAGCCTCCTCACAATATAGGCCTGAAAGCCTCCCTCATATAAGGCCTGAAAGCCTCCTCACAATATAGGCCTGAAAGCCTCACTCAGTCAGACACCCTCAATTTGCCCTTAGGCCATAAATATACCGGGTTCTCGACCCAAAACAGTGTTTCATTTTTCAATAAATAGTATCAAAATACTCAGAGTGTCAAAAAGGTTTATCAGGAAAAGACTGAGTGTGAAATCATATCATATAATTGAGGAAAATATAGTAAACACATCCCCCAAGGGGTAAACAGGTCGGCACTAGGCCCAAACTTGGCTTACAGCCCAAATCATATCAAGTATATATAGTACTATTGGAAATAAGCTTTAAAACGCCGTTTCGCAACTCAATAGTCTCCTAAGTAAGGAATATATCTCCAAAGTCTCAACCTTTGCATTTCAAAACCCGTGAAAGGGTGAATAGTCCGGGGTTTCATACCCTCAGGAGAGGATTTAAAGACATTACTTACCTCGAACTAGCCCGAAATTACTTCGCAATGCGTTTGCCTTTCGAATCAACTTCCGGATGCTCCAAATCTGCCAAGTTCAGATTTTTATCATCAAATTATGTTCAAGGAATAAATTCCAATTGAAAAATATCGAATCTAGCTCAAAATTCCGAATTCGGTCAAAACTCGACCCCCGGGCCCGCATCCCGAAACTCAAAAACTTTTATACAAAAATGTTCTTCATCATCTCACGAGTTCGTACATATAAAGAACGCTAAAATCGGAGTTCGTTTGACTTCTCAAATAGACCCCTAAAGGTCTGATAATCTCAAGCCCTAAACCCAACTTTTTCTACTGATTTTCATGAATTTAACACTGAGATTATGTTCTGTAATCACCCATAAATGAGTTTTAAGGTCCAAAATACTTACCTCTACGAATACCACTGATTTCCCTCTTCAAAAATTGCCTCAAGAGCTCTTTGTCCATACAAAAATTGTTTAAAAAGGGTTTAGGTAGCGGAAGGGCTTATTTAGATATGCCCAGTGATTTACTCTCCGCGATCGCGGTCAATGACACGCGATCGCACAGCACACTACCTTTTCTCATTCGCGATCGCAGCACTGTGCACGCGATTGCACTGTGCATTTTGCCAGCCAATCCCACGCGCCCAAACACCCTACGCAATCCCACCCTGGCACACGCGATCGCACTGGGCCCCTCTCCCCCTTCTCCGCGATTGCAGGCCATTGTTCTCGATCGCACAGCACAAATGAGCCTGCCACAAACTTAACACTCCGCGATCGCATAAATCCCCACACGATCGCAGTGTAGAAATTGTTGTTCTGCAAACACCAGAAATCAGCAATCTATTCAAGTCCAAATGAGTCCGTTAATCACCCGAAATCAATCCCGAGCCCCTCGGGATCCCAATCAACTATACCAACACATCACATATGATCATTCAAACTTAGTTGCACTCAAAACACTATAATTAACATCAAAACACTAAATTCACCTTTGATTCAAGCCTAAGAACTTTGAAATTTCTAAAATCCACCAACGATGCCGAAACTATCCAAAACAACTTCGATTGACCTGAAATTTTGCAGACATACCCAAAATGACATTACGAACATGTTCCGACTCCGATAGCCTATTTTCCACTGCTGACCAGAAATCACCAAAACTAACTTTCGCCAATTCAAGCCTAATTCTACACCGGACATCACAAACTTATTTTGAACACACTCCTAAGTCCCAAATCACCTAACGGAGCTATTCGAGCCATAAAATCCGCATTTCGAGGTCGTTTTCCAATAAGTCAACTCTCAGTTGACTTTTCTAACTTCAAGGCTATTTTTAAAGACTAAGTGGCTAAACTCTCACTACAACTATTTCGATTTCAAGCTCAACTCTAACACATGAATAACGGTATAATCAATCTATAACAAGTCAAATACAGTAATTATAATGCAGGTTTTTACGTAACGACGGACCGGATCGTTACATTCTGTTAGTTGGTTGTCATTCCTATAAATCCAAAAGGAAAAGAATGAAATAGTTGCATTTGGTTATTAAGTAGGTTAATCTCAAGGCCTCGGGACTCTGGTTATTGTATTTAAGCGGAGAAGGTAGTCGGGCTACTCATTATTCGTCGAGTTTTATTTCCTCTTCGCACTTGTGCCTCTTCTTGAAGATATAGTTCATATTTCCTTTCTTCTTGGTCTCTCAATTGCATGTCTAAATTGTTATCAATGTTTATGATTTTTGTGAATGAAACTTCTAGGTAAAAATATTGATCTCTTGAAAAATTTAACAAAGCATCTTGTGAAATCCAGTTGTAGAGAATATCTTTTTGAAATGAATTGTCATTATCCTAAAGTGGGAGGAATCCGAATCAATGCTTTTACCAACTTCTATTCATCTGTTCAATTATTTGGATTTTGGAAGAATGCATGTAGATAAGAAATCGATAATTTGTTTATGAAATCTTTGTGTTTTATTTTTGTGTATATTCATGGCTTGGTATTGAATGTTTTGTCTTTATTTTTTGATATGTATTGTGTTTAGGAAAAAATTGAGCTAGAAATGAGTGAAAGTATAGTGGATCAGTCTGAAATTTCTCCAAAAGATGTTGTTGGTAAGGTGCTAGGCAAAGAACATCTTGGAAGGGTGAGATGTTTTGGATTAGGAGCTACTCCAAGCAATACTTTCAGAGAGACAAATCTTCGTCCGGGTAATATTAGAATTGTGAGTAATAATGTTGGATGTTCTTCTTCTGGATGCCAAGAGAAGCACAATCAATTGATGAATACTCTCAAAGCATACATGATAATGAAGGAAGGGTCAATACCAGAACAATTTGCTGGGATCTTTGCTTCTACTCCTACAACGGTATGCTAAGTTCTTTTATTTTTTGTGTAAGGAAAGAACTTGTTTTGATTTCATAGTACCTTATAAAGTAGGTTTGGAATTTTACTTTTTTCTGAATAAATCTTCACAATTGAAGTTGAACTTGTGTTTTTCTTTTTATACTTTTTGTTGCAGCCAAGTGATGCAGGTAGTGGACCCATTTCACCGACGGATGCAACAAGATCTTCTGGCGCTAGTAATCCCAGTGACCATTGAGATTCAATTTAATTGAAGTGGATGTATTAGGACAATGTAATAGCTGATTAATATAGACGGTTAACTATGTTCTAATTTAGCTTGATGACATATGAACTACTCTGTCATAGTATTTTTCATGGTTAATGAAATATTGATGTTTCTTAATTTTAATGTTTTGGTTTAAACATAAATATTTCAATTGATATTAGGGAAAGGGTATGGCAAATTGATGATATAAAATCAATTCTATAATATATTTAAAAATAGATATGGATAATTAAAACCCCCAAAGAGAAATTGATTAGATCCTATGGTGTAAACATAGGAAATTGTGGGGGTTTACAACCCCTACACTCAAAAAATATTAAATTTTTAAAAATAATAATCTACTTTCGCTTATGAAATTTCAGAGGTTAAAGTTTGCAATTTGCGGAGGTTATGAACCTCTGCTATTTGTTGTCACGGCGGTTCGGGAAACCCCCGTATTTAACTGCCGCAATTAATAGTGACGGTGCTTACTGCGGAGGTCTGATCAACTGTCGTGACAACAAATAGCAGAGGTTTATAACCTCCGCAATTACAAATATAACCTCCGCTATTTACCCGTTTTTTTTGTAGTGTGATTTAGATGTTCAGGCCTTGGCCAATCGATTCATGAGATTGGATATTTCAGAGACTGACAGTGTTTTGGCTTATACTGCGGCCCATTCTTCATTGTTTGATCGTATTCGAGACCGGCAGTATGATGATCGTCATTTATGTGTTCTTAGAGATACGGTCCGGCACGGAGGCGCCAAGTAGGTTACAGTTGATGACGATGAAGTCTTGAGGATGCAGGGCCGTATTTGTGTGCCTGATGTTGATGGTATTCGTGAGTTGATATTGCAGGAGGCCCATAGTTCCCGGTATTTCATTCATCCGGGTGCCGCGAAGATGTACCAAGATTTGCGGCAGCATTATTGGTAACGGAGGATGAAGAAGGACATTGTGGCTTATGTAGCTCGATGCTTGAACTGTAAGCAAGTTAAATACGAGCACCAGAGACCCGGTGGTTTGATGCAGTAGATTGAGCTTCCCGAGTGGAAGTGGGAGCGTGTTACCATGGATTTTGTAGTTGGGCTCCCACGGACTCAGAGGATGTTTGATGCGGAGTAGGTCATTGTGGATAGGCTGACCAAGTCAACACACTTCATTCCTGTATCAGTTTCGTATTTTCGGAGAAGTTGGCAAAGATTTACATCAGGGAGATTGTCCCCTTGCATGGTGTGCCCGTGTCCGTTATTTTTTATCGAGGTACTCTGTTTTCCCATTTCTGGAGAGTATTTCAGCATGAGTTGGGCACACGGGTTGAGTTAAGCACGCGTTTCTTCCTCAGACGGACAGGCAGTCCGAGCGCACTATTCAGATCTTGGAGGATATGTTACGATCATGTGTCATTGACTTTGGAGGTTCAAGGGACCAGTTCTTACCTTTAGCTGATTTTTCCTACAACAACAGCTACCAGTCGAGCATTCAGATGGCTCCTCATGAGGCGTTGTATGGTAGGCGGTGTCGGACGCCAGTTAGGTGGTTCGAGCCGGGAGAGGCTAGATTGTTGGGTTCAGAGTTAGTTCAGGATGCCTTGGATAAGGTGAAGATCATTCAGGATAGGCTTCGCACAGCTCAATCCAGGAAGAAGAGTTATACAGATTGTAGAGTTCGTGATTTTGCATTCATGGTTGGTGACCGGGTATTTCTTCCGGTGTCGCCCATGAAGGGCGTGATGAGGTTCGGAAAGAAGGGCAAGTTGAGCCCTAGGTACATTGGTCCATTTGAGATTCTGGATAAGGTAGGAGAGGTGGCCTACAGACTTTCTTTGCCACCGAGTTTATCAGTCGTGCATCCAGTGTGTCACGTATCTATGCTTCGGAGGTATATTGCCGATCCATCTCATGTACTTGACTTCAGCGGTGTCCAGTTGGACAAGGATTTGACTTATGAGGAGGAGCCGGTAGCCATATTAGCTCGACAAGTTCGTCAGTTGAGATCGAAGAGTAATCCTTCGGTTCGTGTTCAGTAGAGAGGTCAGCCTGTTGAGGAAGCTACCTGGGAGTCCGAGTCTGATATGCGGAGCCGATATCCCCATCTTTTCCCCGTTTCAGGTATCTTTCTATGTCCGTTCGAGGACGAACATTTGTTTTAGAGGTGGAGATTGTGATGACCCAAAAGGTCATCCAGTTTATTCCTAGCTAATTATGTGTTCTGAGGTCGTGAAAACCTCCTGATATCTCACCTCGATTTGCGTGCGCAGCCCGGGCGAATAGCCGGGAAGCCGTTATCTGAAAAACTGATAAAAATGATGTTTTTGTATTGAAATTTGAATAAGGTTGACTTTGGTCAATATTTTTCTGTAAACGGACTCGGACCTGTGATTTGACGATCCCGGAGGGTCCGTAGGAAAATATGGGACTTGGGCGTATGCCCGGAATCGAATTTCGAGGTCCCAAGTCCGAGAAATGATATTTTTAAGAAAATTGTTTTCTAAAAAATATAAAGGTTTTTGAAAATGGAATTTTATGTGAAACCTATGCTATCGGGCCCGTATCTTGGTTCCGGAGCCCGGTACTGGTTCGATATGATTTATATGTGTTATCTGTGAAGTTTGGTAAGAAACGGAATCCGTTTGACGTGATTCGGATCAAAAATGCAAAATTTGAAGTTTAAGAAGTTTTGAAGTATTTCATTGACTTTGAGGTTTAATTCAATGTTCATGATGTTATTTTGGTGAATTGATTACACGAATAAGTCTGTAGAATGTTTTTGAGGTTGTGTGCATATTTGGTTTTGAGCCCAAAGGGCTCGGGTGAGTTTTGGATAGGCATCGGGGTGACGTTTAGGCTAATAATCTGGTGTTAAATGGTTGTTGCTGGTGTCTAGGAGATTGCCCTATGCGAACGCACTCAAGGGAGTGCTAACGCACAGGGTAGTGTGGGATCTGGGGGTCAGGGTAGGCTATACACTATGGGAACGCAACCCCTTGGGCGCGAACGCAGACCTATAGGGAGATGACCTTATGCGAACGCATCAACTAGTCGCGAACGCACATAGTTAAGAGGTCTGGGGGCTGGGTGGTGCGAAGCCTATGAGAACGCACCTGTTTGGGCGCGATCGCGATGGGTAAGTTAGGATAGCCTGTGCGAACGCGGAGCACGTGCCGCGAACGCACTGAATTAATTCGCCCATTGATTTTTAAGTCTAAAAACAGAACACTTAAAACGGGAATTCGGCCATTTTTCATAACCTCATCTTCTCCACGCTCTTAGGCGATTTTTGAAGGGCTTCTTCACCATAGCTTCATAGGTAAGTAATCCCAACCTCGTTTTCTTCAATATTTATTAACACCCATTAGATTGTAGGCCTAAAAACATGAAATTAAAGGTAGAAAATTAGGGATTTGGGTAGAGTTAGGGCTTTTTGATTATTTGGGAATTTAACCTCGTTTTGGGGTCAGATTTCAAAATAAATTATATATTCGGGCCCGTGGGTGAATGGGTGATCGGATTTTGGTCTGAACCTCGTGTTGTGACCAAGCGGGCCCGGGGTCAAATTTTGGATTTTTGGGAAGAATGATGGGAAATCTATAATTAAGCATTGGAATTGAATTGTTTAGCCTTTATTGATGTTATTGAGTCGATTATGTCTAGATACGATCGATTTGGAGTCGGATTCAAAAGGAAGCGGTGTTAGAGGCTTGATTTGATCGTGGAAGTCGAGGTAAGTGTTTTGCCTAACCTTAGCTTGAAGGAACAGGTATTGAGTCCAAATTGCTACGTGTTTATTCTATGTTCAGCGTATAGGTGAGGTGACGAGTACCTATACGTTGTTGTCAAGCATGATCGTGAGTCGGATATTTGCAATTTTATGATATTTATTGGATTTTACTGTGTTCACAGGTTTGGTATCCATTTGTTAGTTATTCACTTGATTGAAATTCTTAGTTATGAGTACTGTTGAGTAGTTGATCGGTTGAGGAACATTTTGTTGATTTATATACCTGTGTAGGATTTGTTATAGTTGTGTCCCTTGCCGGGACGGTATTATTCTTGTTTATTATTCCTGTGTATTTAAGGTCTATTATTGTTGATTTTCCTGCCAACTGTTGTTTTTATATTATTTATGCACGAGGGGACATTTCGTGCCGTGTTGTTGATTATTTATACACGAGGGGATATTCTGTACCGTGTTGTTGATTATTTATGCACGAGGGGATATTTTGTGTCGTGTTGTTGATTATTTATGCACGAGGGGACATTCCGTGCCGTGTTGTTGACTATTTATGCACGAGGGGACATTCGGTGCCGTGATGTTGTTTATTTATGCACGAGGGGACATTCTGTGCCGTGTTACTGATATTTATGCACGAGGGGACATTCTGTACCGTGTTTTGTGATACTATAGCACGAGAGGACATGCCGTGTCGTTTGTGTTTACTTATTTGTGTAGAGTTGTTAATTCTTGCTGTTATTAAATTATTCCAATTGTTGTCTTGTTCCATCATTTCCGTAGTTGTCACCCCTTTCTCCCCAGCATGTTTTCCCCGTTTTGTACTTAATTATTTACTTCCTGTTATTATTCCTGCTATATATTATTGAACTGCACAGGTATTTGTTATTGGTCGTGTCCTAGCATGGTCACTACTTCGCCGAGCTTAGGCTCGGCACTTACACAGTACATGGGGTCGGTTGTACTGATGCTACACCTGCACTTCTTTATGTTGTGCAGATCACGGTACCGGACCTTGTGAACACTGATCGAGGGAGTATCCTTCAGTCCACCGGAGACACTGAGGTAGTCCTGCAGGCGTCTGCAGGCCTTGGCGTCGCCCACTATCTCATTTCTTTTCTTTCTGTCTTTTCTTTGTATTTCTGAGACAGTTGTATTTGTTTATTCAGACCTTTATTTTTAGCATTCTTAGACAGTCCGTGGAGTTGTGATACCAGTTCTGGGAGGTTTTTATTAATGATTTTGTAATGCTATTTACCCGAGTGGTTAGATTTCATACCTTCCGCACTTTTATTCATATTTGTTCTCGTATATCATTTTTCTTTAAATGCTAAATAATAAGAAAATACGATATATTAACTGGAACGTTGGCTTGTCTAGCGGGTTCAACGTTAGACGTCATCACGGTCCCGACGGTGGGATTTCGGGTCGTGACAATATTGAATTGTTGTCTTATTTCATTATTTCCTTTGTTTGATATTCCTTTCCTCAGCATGTTCCCCTTTCCTTTGTACTTAGTTGTTTACTTCTTGTTATTATTATTTCCTCCGAATATTAGTAAATTGCACAGTTATTTTGGTTGTCGTGTCCTAGCCTCGTCACTACTTCACCGAGGTTAGGCTCGACACTTACTCAGTACATGGGCTCGGTTGTACTGATGCTACACTCTGCACATCTTTGTTGTGCAGATCCCAGTACAGGACCCTACGGACATTAGAGCGAGGAGGCTGCCTTCAGTCCACGTGGAGATACCGAAATAGTCATGTTGGCGTCCGCTGGCCTTGGCGTCCTCTTCTACTTCTTTTGTATTCTGTTCCAGTTATTTCAGAAACATATGTACTTATTTCATTCAGACTTTTACATGTAGAATTCATAGACAGTCCGTGAGTCGTGACTCCAATATTCTGGTATTTGGTTTTTGTGAAATTTTGTAAAGGCATTGGATTGAGTTATATACCTTGCTTCATTTTGTACTTTTATTCATGTTAATGTTCTATTCACCCGTTTTTGACTGATAATAAAGGAATAAAGAAAATTAGATATTCACATTGACTTGCCTAGCAGGTTCAACGTTAGGCGCCATCACGGACCTGACGGTGGAAAATTAATTCGGATCGTGACAAAACCATATTTCACTAAGAACCTTAATGTTTTTAATTTAAATAGATTATCAACCCAGTAGTAGAAACAATTGCATAGAAAGCAAAAGTGTAGCAAAAATAACTTCGATGTACCAAATAAAAAGTAACAGAAATAACTTTGATCATCTGTTCTTCTTAGTTCACTAATTATTGAAGATAACTAGTGGTATTTTCCAGATCCTACATAACTTCTAAAGTTCAAATATAGACAACATAAGTGTTAGGGGAATGCAAATTCTAAATGGACAATTGGCCACTGCACCAATAAAAAATCGAAAATTGTGACGACGAGATTCCATCGCTAAAGTAGTCGACCAATGGCAAAACTAGAGTTTCCTCCGAGGAGATTCAAAAATAAAAAGATAAACACGTGAAGAAGTTAATAGGATTCAATATTTAATATATATATATTTAAAATATTAAATTTATATATACAATATTATTTTCGGACAAATAAAACTCAATTTACCCCTTTCTCTCACCTAACTCCGCCTCTACAAGTGACCATACAATATTATGTCGTTATAAAAAGTGATAATGATTACGTTGATCATGCAACTTCCATATGCACCAATGTGTAAGATGATAAAATGTATTTTTATTTTATAGACGAATTAGACAAAAAATTACATCGAAAGAAATTGTATTTTTGGAATATATAAAATAAAATAGAACATTCGTGAGTAAAAGAGTATGACAACGCAATGAGGAATTTATGGTTTATTGAATTACTTTACTAATATTATTCATCTATTCAACCAACTTGTTAGTTATTGAGATGTATTAATGTTCTTGTTTTTTCTTATCCAGTCAGTTTAACCAGCTCTTAGAACTAAACTAAATTTGATTAATTTGTTTATCGGTTAAATTTAAACATTTAAAAAATACAAAGGGATTTATAAATTACATATTGTATTTCAAAATATTAAAAAAATGCATTTTAACTATTAGTCAAGTTCCTCCTTAAATAAAAGAAATCCAGATAAAAAAACCAAAACCGAAAGCAGTAGTAGCATAGTAATTATTTGACCAAAAAAATTTAAAAAAGAACTATTTGACGATATAATAGTGCCTACTGCCTAGAATTGGGTGCATAATATATACAACTCCTAGTAATTCTTTAAGCTAATTCCGTACATTCTCGCTCTTAGGCCGTCTCCAATATTTGCCCTCCAAAGTAGAATAAACTGCAAAATAGAGTAGAGTTATTTCAATCATTACTTTATTTTTTACTTCAAAAAGAATATTTTGTTATAAAATAATAAATAAATAAAAAAGAACAATATTGCAAAGAAAGAGAGAGGGATTCTTATTGAATTTTGGGATGAATTACAATGGAATAGGACTCCTCTATTTATAGGGAAATAGTGACTTAGCCACCAAGTAAAATCTCTAAGATCTCTCTAAAATATAGACATTCACCATACATAAAATACTATTTATAGCACTCCCCCTTGAATGTTTATTCAACAGATAATGTGTCTCGTTAAAACTTTAACTAAAATAAAACTCAGAGGGAAAAAAATTATAGTAAAGGAAAAATAATACACTTATCTCACAATACGACTTTTGGTTGCCTCGTTAAAAATGTTGCAAGAAAAACTCAGTGGGATAAAATCGTGTAAGACAAAAAGAGTACAACGCGTAGTAACTCCCCCTAATGAGAGCATCAATTCACATTCTTGAGCCTTCGCATCTCAATCTTGTGCACCATCTTCAAAATATCGTTGGTAGAGATTTGATAAACAAATCAGTCGTATTAACTTGAATGAACATCATTCTTGATAGAAATGTAATATCTTCATATAATGTCGTGGAATGACTTTTTCAACATCTCCATAGCGGCTAAAATATTCGCTATCACATTATCATGCTTATAATTATAGCAAGATACAAATGTGCACAAATTGCACTTAAGATGTAGTACTTCATGACCAAGAATTCTATATGCTTTAAGCAATATCCTTCGGGGATTGTCATATAAGTTAAGTCATATAAGTCATATAAATAGACTTTAGATTTGCATCAAGTTTTCATGTCATGCCAGACATATAAGATACATGAAAGTGATTGCACACACCATTGACTTTATACTTTCCAGTGTTTGAACTACAGGTCAAAAACTATATGTCTTTCATATGAAACAAATTCTATTCGAATTATGTCTCTTTCATTTAGCCAATATTTTTGTGTTTGTATTCGATAGACTTAAGATCCTCATCTATACTTAGCGTTATGATAGATTTCGTCGACGAACATTATGTATCGGTTCCAATATTCTTTTTCATAAAGACATAACATAGAGATCTCTTCATTAATATATTCAGGTATCTGAATCTCTCCTGAGATTTTATGAAGTGTTATGTCATGTGATCTTCTAGATCACTTGCCTCCTTTATTATGATCATTTTGTCATCTTTTTTATCAAGATGTTTATTTGAACCGATTTGTCTATACGCTTTAAGTGTACCATAGACTTTGTCCTTCTAGGACATAACAGGAGCATTTGCAGTGAGAATATAGTTACTTTCTTTAGATCAGCAAATGTGTTTGGCATGCTTTGAAATATAGTGCAAATGAATTATCTTTATATGAACTTCAAGTTCATATTATCTTATTCAAGGATCTAGATGTACAAATGATAATTCATTCCACGTAACTTTTTCTCACCTGTTTATTCTTGTCTCTCCCTCATGTTAGAAAAACTAACTTTCTTATTCAATTTTGAGAACTCATCTTTGTGCATTATGGTGTTAATCAAAATATACATCGCACATTAATAATAATATGATGGAATTATTTGGTTCCTGACCTGAACCACTTGTGAGAGGAGAATGTAATATACTTTCGTATATAACGTATATCAAACTGATATAGATAACTTCGTTCTCATAAGCAATAATTAAACTATTAAGTGGAGGCACTCAATAAATCATTTTGCTAAACCAATTGTAATGTAAACCAACTTATCAAAATGAACTATCTTGAATAGACAATCTACAAATTATGCTCTAAATTAAATTACTGAGAAGTTACCTCGCAAACACCAGGTTGCAGATTAATAATAATCGCACATGTAATCATCTCATACATGCATCTTATGTGGTATACATGGCAGGTGAATGAGCCCATATTCACCTTTGATAAATTTCAGAACTCAAGGGATTTAATACCAATTTTAGTTGGTATAATAATCGCGAGAACAAGCAAAACAAGAGAATTCATAAGGAATCTTCAACACTTACCCACGTTAATTCTCATTTATTACGCACATCATACTTAAATCAAGATTGCTCAACAGGCCATGCTTTATAACATTATCTGTATCAGTAAACTTCAGGTTTACATCATGACATGTGCAATTGTTAATTAAACTCCCAGTTTATTATGGCATGGGTTTTATATCAATAAACCTCCAGTTTACTGTGTCATGTAATTTCATCATAATTTTATTTGTGTTGTACAAATTGGAGAATAAAGTGGGTAACTTGTTACATACATATTACCCCGCCACAAGTTGTAGTAATAGAAGATAGTAAATCTTTCCTATATTTATAGTCTCAGTATAACCAATCGCTTTCGCGAATACTTTTGAAACTCAATAAGTTTCTTTGAGACTTACTACAACACGATAAATTGGCATGATAATCAATTGTATTCCTCCAAAATAGTAATAATTGGCTCTTCCAGAGCTCTCAATTAATTTGGTACTACCACATATTCATCAACATCCATATGGTGATATCACTTTTAAAGAGAAAGTTATAAATTGTGGTCATTATCAAAATTATATGCAAGATCTGTTTCTTGCATTACTGTTATCCTTTAGTAATCACATTGCCAAAATATTTTGGCATACAATAGGTATGTGACCAATGATCATTCCTACCATAATAATGAAATTATTTTCTTATTTCATCTCAAATAGTTTTCTAGAGATTAGTGTGGTATATCCACTACCAGCATGTTCATATTCTTCCAAGAATGTTATCTATTCATAAATTAGATGTTGTCACATTCACATCATGAATGGACCATAATCATCTATATATTCTTTACAAAATCTCATGTTAAATCGATGACAAATATTACTTTCACAGAGTGAAAGATTATTTTGAGAATCCTTATTATTCTCATTATCATAATGATGATGACGATTATAATTTCGTGTATTGCCACGTCCACATTCATTGATACTGTCACAACCCAAAACCGATTCAGGTCGTGATGGCACCTAACAGCGAGGTTAGGCAAGCCAACGTACAACTATAACAATAAAAGTGCGGAATATAATCAACGGTACGGGGTAAGGCCGTAGAAACAAGCTGAACCACAGCTAGGCCAAATATATACAACCCCGAATTACCAACATAACTACTACAAGTGTGTGCCAGGACTAGTGTCACAGTGTCAACGGGCGGCTACATAGATACAACGGCAGAACACAAATGCAAAAATATACAAGCCGCAGTCTGGAACAAAAGACTGAGCAAAATGAAACTAGAAGGCTCCAGAGGTGCTGTCAGGATGACGCCAAGAAGACAGCTTACCGTATGGGGCGACACCGTGATCAATACCTATCAGCAGACGGACGGACTTCAACACCTGCACAATCAAGTGCAGAAAAAGAAAGAAAGTGCAGCATGAGTACATATAATCAAATATGTACCCAGTGAGTATCCCGTCTAAACTCATAAAGAGTAGTGACGAGAGGTAGAATACATACTCACTAAGGTCCGGTACATAAATAAATAAATAAATAAATAAATAAATAAGGTACATGCTGAGCAATAAATCATGTGAGAAGAATACATCAAGTAAGGACATGTCATCAACAAACATGTAACTGATCTTAAACATAACCTTTCTTTGTAACTGATCATATGTATCACT
>ML298939.1:9217-27119 GCA_005239495.1 Nicotiana undulata
AACCCTTAGGAAACATTCCACATTCTTGAATTCTTATCGTGCGAATCCATTTATTCATCCGAAAACGTAACTCTTTGAATTCCTTTCATGTATTCGAATGCGCACGCGAGCGCTTGGTATCAGTTGTGTGTTGGCGGCTTGTGACTTCCATGGGTGAGATGTGATTTTTAACATGTTAATAATGGGCCAGTCAGAAGGACTTGAGGCCAGATTTTGTCTGTGGCTTGAGTGTTGAGATTTCATTTGGGTAGGCACATGTGTTGGGGGACTTATATGTCTGCTTGTGTCCTTATTGATGGAACTTTGTGACTAGATGACTACATGATGAGTGTGATCGGATAGTTAGATGTATTCAGGTTGTTTGATTGTGACCAAAATGAATTGGCGGGAGATGTGGCAAGAACCGTTGATTATTTGACTTATGTATTGAGTTAGAATATGACTTCGAGTTATGAGTATTGAAGGACCTCTCGTGTACTTTAGTTGTGGAGTGAAGTGAGTTTTCCTGTTATGTTCTGAGTTCCTGTGATGTCTTTTGAGCTTACCAATGCCCCAACAACATCTATGTATTTGATTGCCGGTGTATTCAACCGTGTTATAACTCATTTGTTATTGTATTTATTGACGGCATACTGTCGTACTCTCGTAGCCAGGGATATCATACTCGACATCTGTTGATGGTATTACAAGGATATAGGGAAGAGAAGCTTTGTGCGAAGTTCTCCAAGTGTGAATTGTTGGCTCAGTTCAGTAGCATTCTTGGGACACGTGGTGTCCAGTGAAGGTATCTATGTGGTCAGACGAGTGTGAGTAGAGCTTCCAGAAGCTCAAGAACTCCTTGACCACAGCCCCAGTGTTAGTATTGCCATCAGCTTCAGGTTCTTATACCGCTAAATAGGACGTCTTGGGGACATGCAGTGATTGTGTTCTAATGTAGGAAGGTATAGTAATTGCGTGATGGCCATGATTTTCGGAAGTGTATAGGGAGATAACATTTTAAGATTAAGCAGGTAGGGATATCTCCAGCGAGTTGTCTTGAGCTGTGTGACCCTTACGTTTATCTGTAGCAAGTTCTTTTATACCAGTAGATGATGTATGTTGTAATTTGAGTTTAGCTTGCTTGTGGGAGTTGGCATGACCATTACTATGGTGAATGCAATATTTGCATACGAGTTGAGGGTTAAATGGTCTGGGTCATACGAATGTATGAAGGATTTAGTTGAGTCCCACCGCAGTTTGGTGGCAGTGATAATGTGTGGGCATCGTGAATTATTGTTGTCTTGATCTTTGGCTTTGAGCCAAGTGGGGGAGTTCGTTATTGATAAGTTGATTACAGGATTATGTGTTGAATTGATTTTGGTTCGAGGTATGTTGGTGAATCAATTATGACCTACAAAGGTAGGGTCTGGGAATGACTCGAGTGATGGAAATTTCTTCGATACAGGTTGTAATGTACTTTATGGATAAGGGAATTTATTGAATGATTGAGTTGTACTTGAAAGTGTAGTGTGTGAAATGTATGAGTGTGCTTGTTGCTTCAAAGGTGTGGATTACTTTCCTAGTATGTGGTTTTCAAGCGGGGTCAGGTCGTTTTGTTTACTTGGTTAGTGTAATTGAAATTGCGTAGAATAAATGACATTCGAGAATGGTTCAGACGGATTCAAGGTTATATGTAGCGATCGAGCATCTTCAAGGTGTGAGAAGGGCTAGAACTGATATTTACGGGGAAGGTGTCAAGGCTTGTGGTGTATTTGCATTGTCATGGATTCTATCCATCAGTATCAGGAAAGTGAAGGTAATGACTTTAAATTCGCAGGAAGTCTCTTCAAGGTAAGTATTTCTAATGGGGTGCTTTTGGGGATATTTGAGGGAGTACTTAGCGGCTTATGAGACTTAGACTGTATATTTTATGCTCGGGTTTCGTGCGGTGAGTCTGGATTGAGAATTGCGGTATTATGGCAAGAAGAACTATTAATTCGAAGGTAAGTCAGAATGAACTTGAATGAATAGGACAGCTTGGTAGTAGGTCAGATCGACATGATAAACGATAAGGGATATGATTAGTTATGTGGGTGTTATGAAGTAATGAGTTGTTATAGGTGTTTCTTAGCAATTCTCTTGGGATTTGGTGGCATGCGTAGCTTGGTTGAGTTAGAAGGATTCAGTCCTGGCGGTTTGGTGTTGTACAAGTCTGATTCGGGAGTTCTTGATGGTTTCTACCACGGTTGGAGATGTATATTTCTACTGGCGTGAGGGTCATGCGATGGATAGTGATTTTGCTTCTAGATGGGATCAAATGGAAAGTTCTTGGATAGTTGGGTACATAGTTGTGTGTGGCTAGGAAGGGAGCATGAGGTTCTCCTATTTATCATAGGATCACATGGCGTATGTATTTTGTGTATAGTGGAGAGTGGCCTATGTGAGGTCACGGTTCAGTTCTGGAAGGAAGGTCAGAACTGAAAGTTCAGATGATTAGGTAAATGATATCATTAATTGGTGTGACTGGATGGGGGTATACTATAATAAGGGACAAGGTGCTTGAATAAGGATGCTTCATTAGTATTGCGACGCTTTCTTGTTGGATCGACTGTTGATATTCGAGTTTGCTCGGGGGCACAGAATAATTATAGGGGTATCCCTCGTGGAGTGATTGAGTATTGGAGACATGTTATATATTCGGGTGGTGCATTTGGGATCATATATGGTAACTTTGTGCGCTTCATGGACTTTGAGACTAAGAGTTCTAATAAACAGATTATTTTGTGGTTATAAACTATGAGGATGCGAGCAAAGCTAGTCAGGTGTTAGTATATTCCATGACTCGGCCACTATGAACTTTCAGAGAGAAATAGTACTTAGAGTTATTGGTAGGCCAGTATGGGTGTGTGTTCTGCACCGAGTCGGGATTGTTGACCCCAAATTGCTATTGTTGAGGGATGTACCATTTGATTGTCACTGAGCTTATTCGTGTTTCAGAGTGGTCTATGAGTTAACTTTCGTTGTTTCGAGGAGTTGTGATCGTTGGTTATATATGTGCACAGGGTGTAGTTCTATCGGGGCTTTATAGCGAGATTTGAGTAAGGTAAGTAATTGGGTGTTGCAGGGTTGAGACGTGTTGGTTATGTTCTTTCTGATTCGGGTGGCATGGTATCGTCCGATTTCCCCATGGTTATGGCAATGCATTTTGAGTAATTGACGTCGAATTTCGCATGGTTATTGATTTTGAGCAAGGTGGCTTAGGGTATTTCACGTGGTCCAGTGGTTGGATGGGATCACGCCTTGTAGCGGAGTTAAGTGGAGGTATGATCCTTGGTGTCAAATTTGTGTGATATGGTTTCACGATGCGTATTAGGCTTTTAGCATGATGTGGTAATGGTAAGTGTTAGTGGCAGGATAGTCCTCTCGTGTGAGTCTTCTTTATTTAATGAATTGAGCTCTTGGTATGTGGTTATTGAGTGTGAAAGTTATGGCACTGGCTGGCATTGATACTGATCGGACGAATGGTTGCTGGTTTGTACGTGTTTCTTTCATCATCGGCAGTATATGGAAGTGTTAGAGCGAGGCATGGTTTGATAAGAGGGTATGTACCGGTATTGAGTTGTTGAACAACTATTATGGTTAGGAGTTATCGCTATGAGTGGTTGAGCCACGCGGTATATTATGTGATTTCATCTTGGGTTACAGATATGGTTTGATACAGCGTGTTCAGACTATTTCAGCTTATAGTCGTGGAAATTTGAACTTGTAAATTATTTCAGAAGTGGAAACTTGGTTTTAAGGTTTATGGGTCAGGATTTGATAATGAAATTTCAGCTATGTTGTGTTATCAGACCTAGATGGGGTAGGGTGACGTGAGATCACCTCCGAATATGTGCATGAAAGGTTACACTGCAATTTTTGGTGGTGTTGGATCATCTCTAGGCACGTTCGAGGACGAACGTTTGTTTAAGAGGGGGAGAATGTAACGACCCGGTCTGTCGTTACGTAGAACCTGCATTATAATTGTTGCTATTGACTTGTTATAGAATGATTATATTGTATTTGATGTATTACAGTTGGTAGGCTTGAAATCGAATGGTTGTAGCGAGAGTTCAGTCATTTAGCCTTTAAAAATAGCCTTAAAATGGGAAAAAGTCAACTGAGAGTTGACTTATTGGTAAACGACCTCGGAATGCAGATTTTATGGCTCGGATAGCTTCGTTAGGTGATTTGGGACTTAGGAGTGTGTTCAGAATAATTTTGTGATGTCCGGTGTAGAATTAGGCTTGAATTGGGGAACTTTGGAGATTTAGAAGTTCTTAGGCTTGAATTCGACGTAGATCTGGCGTTTTGGTGTTATTTTGGGTGTTCCAAAGGTTCGACTAAGTTCAAGTTATGTAATGGACTTGTTAGTATGTTCGTACGGGGTCCCAAGGAGCTCGAGTGAGTTTCGGATAGGTTTGGGCTGCGTTGTGCTCGTTTTTCTTATGCTTCGACGTCGTTTCTTCAAGCATAAATGATATCATATTGAACAAATGAGCTCCTATTACTGTTTTGAATGAAGCTTTAGATCTGTATCGTAATTACGGACCCGTAGCAAAAAGAATCGTCGAATTTGGACATCGTATGAGGATTTTATGGCCATTTTACCAAGGTTGCCAGATTTTTCAGGTTAATGACGAAATTGCCCCCGACGGCGTATTAAAAACCTGCACTATTTGCAAATCTTAAAACCTACATATCTCCTATTGATTAGAATTTCACAAGGAATCCATTGGGAGCAGTAAAACGCGTGAACAATATATATATAACGAGCAGTCTGAATTTTCTTCCAATTTTTGAACGGGAAGAAGCTTTTGAAGCGATTTTTAAGAGAGGAAATCAGTGTTATTCATAGAGGTAAGTGTTTTGATCATTAAAACTCGTTTACGGGTGATTATAGAACATAATCTCAGCATTTAATTCATGAAAATCAGTAGAAAAAGGTGGGTTTAGGGCTTGAGATTATGAGACCTTTAAGGGTCGATTTGAGGGGTCAAACGGACTCCGAATTTGATGTTCTTTATATGTACGGACTCGTGAGATGATGAAGAACAGTTTTGTATAAAACTTTCTGAGTTTTGAGATGCGATCCCGGGGGTCGGGGTTTTGAGCTAAATTTGATATCTTTCGATTGGAATTCGTTTCTTAAGCAAAAATTGATGATAAAAATCTGAACTTGATAGATTTGGAGCCTTCGGGAGTTGATTTGAGAGGCAAGCGTATTGCGGAATAGTTCCGGGCTAGTTTTGAGATAAGTAATGTCTTGAAATCCTGTTCTGAGGGTATGAAACCCAGGACTATTCACCCTTTCACGGGTTTTGAAATGAAAAGGTGGAAACTTTGGAAACATCTTTCCTATTTAGGCGACTATTGAGTTGCGAAACCGATTTTTAAGCCTTTGCTTAATTAGTATTTATATATTATGATATGTTTTGGGCTGTAAGCCATGTTTGGGGCCTAATGCCGATTTGTTTACCCCTTGAGGGATGTTTTACTATTATCCTCACTGATATGTTATGATTTTTACTCAGTCTTTTCTGTGAAACTGTTTTGACACTCAGAGTATTTTGATATTACTTGTTGAAAATGAAACACTGTTTTTGGGTGGAGAACCCGGTATAATTATGGCCTGAGGAGCAAACTGAGAGTGTCTGTCTGAGTGAGGCTGCTGGCCTATATTATGTAGGATGATATGATATGAGTGAGGCTGCGGGCCTATATTGTGTGTCATTTATGCCATGTTGTGGCTATTATAGCGTTTGGGCTGTAGGAGCCCCTCCGGAGTCTGTACACACCCCCAGTGAGCACAGGTACCTAATGAGTGATGCCCGCCGGGCTTATGCTGAGTGATTGTGAGGTTGCCTGATGGGCAGAGTGATATTGAGGTTGCCTGATGGGCAGAGTGATTGTGAGGTTGCCTGGTGGGCAGAGTGATTGTGAGGTTGCCTGATGGGCTGATACTGAGAGATATTGTTACGAGAAATGATTATGTCCCGAGGGGCAGTTTTATGAAGATTTTTACTGAGTTTTCGAACTATGATTTACTTCGTTTTCAAACTGGCTTTTACTGAGAATTTTATTGAGATATACTTATATTACACTTGTTTCAAAGGATTTCTGGAAACTGATTTCGAACTTATGTATTTGATGAATACTACATAGTGACTTGGTGTTTTACTGGATTTTGGTGAAATTGTGTATCTGTACTGTGTGTTTTATAATTCTCAGACTGTGATTTATTTTCATTACTACTGAGTTGGCGTACTCATAAAGACTCCCTGTGCCTCTGTGCACAGATTCAGGTGATGGTCTGGAGCAGTAGCCATCCTTGCTCGTAATAGCAGTTCACGGGATTTCGAGGTAGTTGTCCAGCGTCCACAACTTCTCCATTTCCCTTCCTTATTTAGTTTTAGCATTTCTTTCCTAGACTATATTGAGATATTAGTAAAGTTATTTTATTCTTAGATGCTCATGACTATTGACTTCAGTTCTTGGGGAGGTTTTGTTTAGGCTTTGTTTAGACTATTATTGGGACGCTAAGACTTAATTTCATTATTTATACTATGGTTGCATGCTTATTATTAAATTGTGAACTGTTATAATTGAATAAACGCGTAGTAAGGTGATAGTTGGCTAGCCTAGTTCCACGATAGGCGCCATCACGACCTGTTAGGATTTGGGGCCGTGACAAATGGAAGTTTTTTTTTTTTTTTTGGTGTCTATCATTTTACTGGTTGAATATGCAAGGTTTTTAGTTTTTTCTTGACACGATTTTCCGACAATTAAGATGAGAACCGACGTTTAAGACGAAGAAGATGGAGTATCGTTTTTAAGTGTTTTTTTTAATTGAGGACACATGTCAAAGTTTTATTGGCGCGTGGTGTACACTTCTCCAGAAAAAATGGTCAACCACTGAAATGGTGTGTATTAGACACACTTTTAAAATATTCAGTGTGTAATATTATTTTTACCCACATAAAATATATAACAGGAATTTAGTCCATAGCTCAAGTGTCAACTTATGTATTTTGCCTAATTTTATTTGTTGAAACAGACCTCAATTTACATCCAACAACCTTCTTTAACGTTTTTCTGTTTGCCGTGTCGGCAACTTGTCTCAAGGAAAAAGAAATTAAAGATATGAAACTCTCACATTAAAGAAATTGAATGTGAATAAAGGATTTCCTATGCTAAAATATTTACCTCAAACTTCCGTACGTAATGCTCTCATAGAAACTTTCTTTTCTTAATGAAGTTATAACGTAATGCTCTCAGATTTCTTTTCTTTTCTTTTCTTTGCTAAAATTCTAGAAATGACAAAAGGAATACTAAAAAAGAGAATTTTATTTACGTCAAAACAGTAATATGATTTAAAATATTAATTGAAGTTTCCTTAGTATGACTCTTGAGAAGCAAAAAGTGAAATACCTGAGCTAAATATGCTAGCTCAGGTAACCCTCCTTGTCAAATGCGCCTTTTAGGTTTTAATGGAAGTTGGGATTTACTACACAGAAAGGTCTTTGAGAAAGATTGTTTCTCTGCTGAATTTGAAAATATTGGAAAAGAAATTGCATTAAAATGCGGAGGATTACCTCTAGCAATTACTGTGATTGCTGGACTTCTCTCCAAAATTGGTAAAGCATTGGATGAGTGGCAAAGTGTTGCCGAGAAAGTTAGATCAATGGTAAGCACTATGTTGACATCACCTAAAAGCGTGTTTTCTGTATTTTGCAATCTTCCCAGAGGATTCTAAGATTAATGTCGATAAACTCTTGAAATTATGGGCAGCGGAGGGATTTTTGAAGGTAGAAGAGATGAAAAGCATAGAAGAAGTGGCAGAAAAATGTCTGAAAGATCTAATAGATAGAAGTTTAATTTCCATCCACTATGTGACAGGTGATGGACGTATCAAGGTTTGTAGAATACATGATGTGATCCGTGAACTCTGCCTGAAGGAAGCTCGAAACATGAATATTATGAATTTTATTGGAGAGAAGAATGATCAAAATCCATGTGTACAATCCATGCATTTTTCCTCGTTCCTATTTAACTATCGTATTATCGTGAAAAAATTGGCTAGACCATGTCCTAATAATGAGGCTCGTTCTATATTCTTTTTCAATAGGTGGTCAGGGTTCATGTCAGAGTTGTTTCCTTTCAAGCTAGTAAGAGTACTAGATCTTGCTTTAATGAACTTTATTGTTTTTCCCAGTGGGATACTTGATCTAGTTCACTTGAGATACCTAGCTTTGCGTCTTTCTCCTACCCTGCATAACTGTCTAGGAAAAGAGACTCCCTCATCAATAGACATTCCTCCATCCATATCTAGACTATGTTATTTGGAAACTTTTATTCTTCGTCAGCCAGATTACGAGTTACCACAATATCCTCTGATATTACCGTCCGAAATATTGACTATGCCGCAACTGAGGCACCTCAATTTAGGCTGGAATTACTTGCATTATCATGAGCTTATAGAGAACAGTTTGGTTCTGAAAAATTTGCGACATCTCTCACGTTGGAATCCTTGGTATTGTACTGGATCTTTCTTCAGCCTATTTCCCAATTTAAAGAAGTTGCAAATATGGGGTGTTGAAGAAGACTTTCGTAGTCGCAAGGACCTCTATGATTTTCGCTGCTTAGAACAACTCGAGGAATTGGAATTTTTTATGTCTCATCTAAATTATCATGCTTGCTTTCTAGAAAGCATTACACCTTCAGGTGCTACTCCACAAGATCCTCTGAGGTTTTTGAAAATACGAGGTCCAACTCCTACTCCAGATGCTGTTCCACCTTTGCTCTTACCTCCCCCGGATGCTTTTCCACAAAACCTGAAGACATTAACTTTTGATAAGACTTGTTTGCGGTGGAAGGATTTGAGCATTGTTGGTAAATTGCCCAAACTCGAGGTTCTTAATTTACTAGGTGATGCCTGTAAAGGAACCTCATTAACCAATCACTAGTTAGTTGGATCTCCTTAATAAGTACATACTAGGGGAAACATTTATAACGTGCTTGATAAATTTCCTCAAATTGATCACTCATTTTGACAGAAAAAAGTTTGGTTATGCAAATGATCGAAATAATCAGGTGTTATCCGGAAACTAGTTAAGCAAATCCTGAACGACGATAAATCAGACAACAAAAGATAAATATACCAAAAGAGACACAAATATTTAACGTGGTTCGATTCCTTCTAAAATAATGAAAACTCTATTATGGTAAATATATTGCTCATTCCTTCAAGAGATAGGAAAATCAAATATGATAAGAAAAGCAGGACAAAAATGTAATTCTTATATCTTTCTTTAGAATGCTTCGCGATCTAAAGAAGTTGCAACAGTAAAATCTGCTACATCATATAACAGGAGCCCGTGCTCACACCTAAAGAGGAAGAGGAAGACAACGAAGAAGAGGAAAAGGAAGACGAATGAAGAAGAGGAAACATATAGCTTGAGGAATTGAAATATCAAATGAATATGTCATTGGTACAGTTGCTTTGATCTTTCTCAAGATTAATAAAATTAAAATTAATCATGATTAGGGGTGGCAAATGGGCGGGTTGGGCTGAATTTGGGCGGGTTAAGATGGGTTAGGTCAATAAATGGGTCATTGCCCAACCCAGCCCAAAGTGTACTTGGGCTAAAATGGGCTGGGTCAAGATGGCTAAACAATGGGTCATAACCCAACCCGCCCAACTTGACCCATGTTTTTTAACCATGCTCATCTTGCATTAAAAAATCTTTTTACCATAAAATGTGTAAGTTAAAAAATATTTTGCGGGTGAGGGTGGGGGTAGAGGGTAGGGTGGGTGGGTAGTGAAGAAAAACAAAAAATCAGAAAATTCAAAATACAAAAAAAGGTATAAAAAATATTTTGNCATGATTATACTTCCTAAATTTGGCCATCAACAATATCTCTTTTGTGCTTTAAAGATTATGAACTACTCAAGAAGATATAATGTCTTGGGAAAAAAATGTGATCACAAATAAGAATCTGATCTTTATTTGAGCCACTAAGTTTAATTATACATTTTCCCTATTATACATATTCTGATCACAAAAAATGTGGGAGTTTTGTTTAGTCTTTTCTAGATGATGGTGGATTATAATAAAAATAGACCTGTATAAACAAGGAAATGAAAACTTCTCATTCAGTGATCGGCAAATTTCTTTTTCTATGGTGGCAACAGTTGGTCGTGAAAGTGGATGATAGCTACCCTGACTTTCACACTACTACATTTTCTTTCTACATATTGTTATGATTATGCATGCTTGTCTTGAGCCGAGGTTCTATCAGAAACCGCCTTTCTACATGCATAAGGTAGGGGTAAGGCTGCGTACTAACTACCCTCCTCGGATCCCGCTTGTGGGAGTTTTATAGTTACTGTTGCATCTCTGAACATGAGAAAATTATAACAATCATCGGCGCCAACAAACATTGTCCTTATAAGGAAATAGAGTAGTGTGCGCAGATTGGTGTAAATAGATGGTATTTAAAGGATTGGAGCAGTTATGTCCTGATGCAAGTAATTACTTGAGCAAAACATTGTTACTAGTTATTCATTCGGTTCTGTCTTTTTATCACCAATCAGAAGTGTATATATATTACAAGATAAATAGCATATTTTGCCTCAACAAATAGCTCTAAATATCGATAGTCTGTATAACAGTTCTCTAATCAAACTGAAAATACATTAACTAAAGTAAATATTCTGATCAAACAAGCTTTAGCCTTAGCATATATTATTTTGAAGCAGAAATGCAAGCAACAGATGTTCCATAGTTGTCTTGCATGTCCTGTTGAATCTGCTCGGCTGAAATCCCGACAGCTTTTTCAAAATCGCTTATATCAATTAGAGCAAGTTTGATTATATCTGCAAAATCTCGAGGGATTGAATTCAAATACCACGAACTTTTGAGAAATAGTTGTTCAAGGCGCGGAAAGTGATCACAACTGGCTCTCCAGTATCGAATCTCCAAATCTTTTAGTAGTAGGAACGTCAAGCAAGGGTACCCTTCATCTACTACTTCCCACTCCTCGCCTGTGAAGGCACTCCCTTCTAGTTTAAGGGACTCGAGTTTGGGAAACTTACCAACAATGTTCAAAACCGTGCACTAAGTCCCGCGAAACGCTAATTTCTTAAGGTATAGTGGAAAAGCATGTGGAGGAGGAAGGAGTAAAGGTGGAGAAAAGGGCGTATATGAATTCTCCATCGAAATTACTGTTACTTTTTGCTTCCCAAGCAGAAAGTGTTCTGGAGCAGCATCTGAAGGTGCAATGCTTTCGACGAAACAAGCTTTTCGTATCTGCAACTTCTTTAAATTGGGAAATAATCTGAAGAAAGACTCAGTACAATACCAAGGATTCCATCTGGACAGACACTGCAAATTTTTCAGAACCATACATTTTTGTGTAGGCTCATCATGAAACAGCAAGTAACTCCAGTCCTAACAAAGGTGCGATCAGTTGAGGCATCGTCAAAATTTCTGATGGTAATATCAAAGGATATGGCTGAGGTTGGGGATTTGAAAGATTTAGTATAACAGTTTGCAGATAACATATGATAGAAATTGATGGAGAAATGTCTATGAACGAGGGAACTATCTCTTAGATAATACTCCAAGGCAGGGGAGATCGAGTCAAAGCAAGGTATCTCAAATGAATTAAATCAAGTATCGTACTGTAAAAATCATCACATCTCACTAAAGCAATATCTTGTACTCTTACTACTTGGCTTGAATGAATGCTCTCTAAAACAAATAAGAGAATGGACCTAACTATTGCAAATTTTTCCTCTGCATTATGGGCAGATATTTTCAATTGGATGCTGATCCGATATCGATTCTTAGAGGAAAAATACACGGATTGAGCGCGTGGATTTCGAATATTCTTTTCTCTAATAACATTCACAAAGTTAAAGTTTCGAGCTTTCCTCAAGCAGAGTTCACGGGTCACATCATGCATTCCACAACTCTCGATTTTTCTATTAAAACTCATTTTGTGGATGGAAATTAAACTTCGATCGATAAGATCTTTTATATATTTTTCTGCCACTTGTTCTATACTTTTCATCTCTTCTACCTTCAAGAATCCCTCTGCTGACCTCAATTCCACAAGTTTATAAAAATCAGTTCATCTCGATGGTAACTCAAAGCCAACACTCTCATGCATTGGGCTTCAACATCTGTGCTAATTACCACCGAGCTTACAAGATCTCGGCAACACTTTGCCACTCATCCAATGCTTTGCCAGTTTTGGATAGAAGGCCGGCATTCACAGTAATTGCTAGAGGTAATCCTCCGCATTTTGATGCAATTTGTTTCCTGATATATTGACCGGGGAGGATGTGAGTCAGTGGCTGGCTTTCAGAAATCATTGTTGCTTGTAGTTGTATTTCTGTGTCAAATGCTACGGCTTGTTTGGTCAAGAGTATAGTAAATAGATAGTCTTACTTTAGTTCTGTGCACTGCTGTATATTTTCTTATATCATCGCGTAAAATTGATCTACAACAACATATAACTCCTCATAGTAAGCTTGATATAGTAACCTATAACAGAGCAATAACCTGCTCTAATAAGTTAAATCGCATTGATAGTGTGAAAATCATCCTCTATAAGTTAAATCCGTCAAATAATAACGTGTAACATGTTATACCTGCATGCTCATTCTTGCTATAATATTCTCTTGTTCCTTAATTTTGAGAAATCTAGCATTGTTATGAAACTATTATTTGTGGATGTCCATTTATTACTCCACTATGGATTATCCATTTAGTACTCTATTGAAGTTTATCTACAAGCAGCTGATGCAGGCAGGTTGCAAGCAACTGAATGAAATAATTTGCAGCAGCTTCTTATTAAACAGGCAGGTTGCAAGCAGCTCATGCAGACAGCTTACAAGCAGCTGAAAAAAAGCCTCGCAACTGCTTCTTTTCTTCTATAAATAGAAGAGTTTTCAGTTCATTATGTACATCAGTTTGAAGATTGAATAATACAAATCTCTCTAAACTTGTCTTCGATTTATTTTCTTTAAAGTCGTTATTTTATAACACTTTATCAACACGAGACTCTACCTTTAACACTTACTTTGAAAGATGTATTACTATAGTTATCCTCGTCCAAAGGCATTGGTTCTCACTCAAAAGTCTATGGATATAAATCAGATCCAATCGCCATAATTAAGAATTCTACTCAAAAGGTTAGTACTTCCTTCATATCAGATATTCCTCTTTTTTGCTACTAATAATATGATTTTTGTTCATTGATCCTAAGGAGCATAATTGGTTCACTTAGCAGTTCATGCCATAAATTTGTTCTTGAAGAAAACTATTATGAGAAGGGACCATGATTTATTATTTTCATCTCTATTGATGGCTAAGTATGGAAGTTTTCAAAAAATATATAGTCACTGGCAGTGGCATATTTCCTAAGTCTTGTTATGACTTAATTTTATGGTTCACTTAAACTCTAGCAGAGTTTGCAAGAAATATACAACCACCAGAAGTGGTTGTGTTTCGTATATCTCATTGTAACTAAGTTTTGTTAACCACCAGAAGTGGTATATGTCTATGATCACCAGAAGTGATAATTTAGGCTTTCTATGGTTACAATTGAAGATAAGTTAGAGAAAATTTCTCTATATTACTTGCATGCCTCGATTTGCTCCTGAAGTAGCATTATCTTAAAAGAGGTTCTAAGCCATCACACAATTTGGTGTGATTAATGCACGTTCAGATAATTATGTTCCATTCCCTGAAGGATGAGAATTTTTGATAAATATTAATTCATTCCCTGAAGTGAATGTGAAAATATATGAACGCGCTCTTGATGTAAATATATTATAATTCACCTCGAGAAGAGGTAATATGATTGAGAGAAGATATACTCAATATTTCGTATTTTAAATTTTCTCCTGAAGAAGTAACACAACTAAAATTTCCTCCTGAAGTAGGAAAATATTATGAAAGTGTGTCTTTCTGTGCTTAAACAAAATAATGAGCTATTCAAAGTTATTTTTTAAGCACATTTTCATTTCCTGGAGTGAATGAAGAAATACCACAACTAATCTCCTGAAGAGCTAGAATAACAAAGGATATAAATATTATTTTATGGCATAAAAATTATTGTCCCACGTACCTGTTGTACGTAAAAAATATTGGATAATTTTATTAAGTATCCTTCTAAGGCAAATGCATTCTTGTAGAATACTTTCTACTGCAACCACATTAATATATTATGGTTAGTTATTGTGTCACGACCCGAAATCTCACATTCGGGCCATGACTGCGGCTAACGTTGAACCCGCTAGACAAGCCAACGTTTGAACCAAATAAACTCATTAACAACTAAAATAAACAAGATAACTAAGGCATTGATGGTCAACAATATGCAGGTTAACTAAATTCAAAATAATATAGCAACTTCGTAATAAAACCCATATACATATCCCAGAACTGGTGTCACATACTCACGAACTGTCAAAGAGATTAATAAATACAATGGTCTGAAAATAAGTACATATGTTTGTCTTTGAAACTATAAGATAAAACAGAGCTGAAAGTGAAGGGTGGAAGGTGACGCCAAGGCCCACGAACGTCTGCGGGTCTACCTCGATGTCTCCCATATGAACTGATGGAAAGCTCCGACCGTCAGTGACCACCGGGTCCAGCTACATAGTCTTCACAACATAAAGAAGTGCAGGTGTAGCATCAGTACAACCGACCCCATGTACTGAGTAAGTGCCGAGCCTAACCTCGGCGAAGTAGTGACGAGGCTAGGACCGACAACAATATATGTACCTGTGCAATTCAAACATGAAAATATCGATGGAAATAAGCAAGTAAAACAGATACGGGGAGAACATGTTGGGGGTAAAAGGGGCAACAAAATGCTAGCACAGTAGAACAGGGTAATAACTGAAATGTAAAAAGTAAGAGCAGGAATTTAACGTCTCAGGACAGGTAATGAACAGCAAAAGGCACGGCATGTCCCCTCGTGCATAATCTCGCAATCACTCGGCACGGAATGTCCCCTCGTGCATAAATAGTAACACTCGACACAGAATGTCCCCTCGTGCAATAAATAATCAACGATCAACACGGCATGTCCCCTCGTGTGATAAATAACAAACAATCAGCACGACATGTCCCCTCGTTCGATAAATAATATAAAAACAACAATATAATGTGAAACTCAACAACAAGAAGTCTCAAGTGTATGGAAATACTCATAAAAATTCTATCGTTCCGGCAAGGGACTCAGCTATAACCAACCTCGCACCAGAAATACAATTTCAACAGTAAAAGCCTCAACTGAAGCAAATAACACAATAACTCCTCATGTCATGGAACAACATCAAGGTATCACTTCTAAATCACAAATTACTCATAGTAAAGAGAATATTAAGAACACGGTACGATTCATCACAACTGACTCACGGGCATGCTTGACCGCAACATATAGGCACTCGTCACCCCGCCTATACGTTGGACATGAATTACACATAGCAAATAAGACTTTATACCTAATCCCTCAAGCTAAGGTTAGGCCAAACACTTACCTCGGCTCCAAAGTGCCAGTCAAGCCTCTAACACCACCTTTCCTTTAGAATTCAACTCAGAAACAACGATATCTAGTCATAATTAACTTAATAACATCAATAATGACTAAATAATACAATCCCATAGCCTAAATATACAATTCCTAGCATTCTTCCAAAAATACCAAAATTCGACCCTGGGCCCGCTTGGTCCAACACGAGGTTCGGACCAAAATCTGATTACCCATACCCCCACGAGTCCAAATATATAATTTGTTTTAGAATCCGACCCCAAAACGGGGTTGAATTCCCAAAAATTCCATAAATCTAACTCTACCCAAAAATCCCTAATTTCTACCTTGTTCTCAAGATTTTAGGCCTAGATTCTAGTGATTAAGGAAGGAAAATGGAAGAAATTGGTGTTAGGAACACTTACCCAAATGGTTATGGAGGAGAAAATGGCTTGGAGGTCTTCATGGGGCTTGGAGAAGAAGAAGAAAGTGAAAATTATGAAAATCCGTATGGTATTCTGTTTTTGGGGTATTTTAATAACTAGGCAAAAATACCCTTCGTGTTCGCGGGACCCTGGCCGTGTTCGCGAAGGGTTGACTAACCTGACCTACGCGTTCGCGAGTCCTTGGCCGCGTTCGCGTAGGTTTGACTCCACTGGCCTACGCGATCGCGAGCATAGGGCCGCGTTCGCGAAGAACAAACTACCCAGCCCCCCAGACCCCAGCCTAACACTACGCATTCGCACCCCTGGGGACGCGTTCGCGTAGAAGCACTGTCCAGTGCTCCGCGTTCGCGTCTCCCTCTACGCGTTCGCGTAGAGTAAAATCCCAGGCCACAATAATTACCCTTCGCATTCGCGAGCCCTTGGCCGCGTTCGCGAAGGGTATTACACCAGACACCAGCAAATCATCAAAAACACTAGATTTTTCCACTTTGCACACCCTGTTAGCTACCCGAAACTCACCCGAGCCCCCGAGACCCAAAACCAAAAACACACACAACTTCCAAATCATCATACGGACTTATTCAAGTGCTAAAACCACCGAAATAACATTAAAATCAATGAATTAAACCTCCAAAACTCATAGAATTTTCTTCAAACTTCATAAGACTCAATTATTCCAATTTTTATCCGAAACACGTCATTTCAAGTCCGTTTTACACCAAATTTCACAGATAGCTCACATAACATATATTAAACTTGTTCCGGGCTCTGGAACCATAATACGGACCCGGTAACACAGCTTTCACATAAATATTCATTTTCAAAAACCTTTAAATTTATCAGAAAACAATTTTCTTTAAAAATTTATTTCTCGGGCTTGGGACCTCGGAATTTGATTCCGGGCATATGCCCAAGTCCCATATTTTCCTACGGACCCTCCGGGACCATCAAATCACGGGTCCGGGTCCGTTTACCAAAATTGTTGACCAAAGTCAACTTTAATCAATTAATTATTAGAAATTTCATTTTTTCATCAAGTTTTCACATAAAAGCTTCCCGGCTACCTGCCCGGGCTGCGCACGCATATCGAGGTAAGATTAACGGAGGCTTTCGGGGCCTCGGGACACAGATTTATCTAAATGTATACAGGATGACCTTTTGGGTCATCACATATTGAGTTCCCTGAAGGAAATAGCAACTCGTGCATCTTTCCTTAAAAGATGCAATGACTATGTGGTTGCCGCATTGATACAAAATTTTTAGATGTTAATGGTATTTCTCCTTGAAGGATATATTTGTCACAAAGTTAGTGGTAGAAATATTAAAATTATTTTTAGAATTAGCTTTATATTGTTCATTTGATTAGGATTTTCTCTCATGATACCAGAAGTGTCTGAGAGATATTTGGTAGTACAAAATTTAACAAAAACTCCTGAAGAGCTAATTGTTTGTCTAGAAGACACATGACACCAGTAGTGTCCGAATAATATTAGATTTTGAATAAAAATGAAGGCTCTCGAAGATCTTATATACAAATATGTCATTCATATTATATGATTATGGTCAAAGCATATGTTGTTGTAAACCTGAAGTTTACTAATACAAGTGACTATCATATTAAGGCTATAAATGATTGGAAGATTGAAAATCTTCCTGTTTCCACAATCATAGGGAGTAAAATAATATGTATGTGAGAAGTTATCCGCCTTATTCTTCAATTTGTACTACATCATGTAACACAATGAACCAGAAGTTACTAATGCAAAAGCAGTCACAGTAAACCAGAAGTTTTACTGAGGCAAAAGTAGCAACGGTAAATTAGAAGTTTACTAATGCAAAAGTTTATGCCTTAGTAAACCAGAAGTTTACTAAGAGATAGCACA